>JAEQBH010009673.1:0-108802 GCA_016808115.1 Tetrastigma voinierianum | reverse complement strand
TTTTATCAAATCCCAACAAGAGTTTAAAAATCCTCTTTTCCTCAGCCTTTTGCTAAACAGCCAACTTTAGAAAGATCAAGTTGTTGCCAGCAGATTTTAAAGTATTTGAAATGCTGGATGACACGAAGACTCTCTTTGTGTATAGGTCATGAATCATACCTTTAACTTCAAATAGTTGTGAAGTGTTCTCATTGTTGGAGTAAGATTCCCTTTCTACATCCAAAATATCTTTAGTCATTTCATACTGATGAAGTCAACACCAATCTCATTCAACATGGAATTGATGAGCCATGACATTACCATGTTATTATCAGCCTTCCAAATCTTATCCTTTAGATCAGTTGTGGATGGCGCATAGTCAAACCAATTTGATGACCATTCCAGCCATTTCCACGTATGAACATTAAGACAGATAGTGACCACTCCAAGTCCAGTAACCGATTAGGTTGCTACATCTAAACTACTGATTTGAAGAGAGGAATAATATCTTCACAGCCCCGAGCGATACCTTCAAGACTAACCCATCTTTTTCAGAAGTGTACCGTGTTATTACCATTTGAATATGGTTAGATTTGGTTTTAGCTGTGATATGATGATGAATGTAGAGAGAAAAAACTCTAAATTTCACTAGTCACTTTACTCATCAAATACAAGAGAGGGGATATAGAATGCGTGGCTATTACAGTTTTGAAAGATCCCATTCCAAATCCAGTACAGCACATAACATCTAACAACTCTGAAAATCATAAGATGGCTGAATCAGAAAAAAATAAAGCCAGATCCCACCTTATTTTAAGATTATATGTTTACAAAATTAAAACTAAATATCTCCTAATTAAATAGGATAATAGGACGGTTAAACAACCAACTCTCCTAAAAGCTCAATCTTGTAGGATTTGGGTTTAATAAGAATATCATGCTCTTTACCACCCTCCCTCACATACGATTTATACACATATAGAGAGTCAAACAACAAACAAATAGAAGTCCTTCATGAACTTTCAAATAAACAAATGGGGATTCAAATTGCGAGAAGGTGGTTCAGAACCTACGACCTCTACCATGAGCAACTACTTTGTTAAACAGCCGTCTCCTAAAAGCTCAAGCTTGTAGGATTTTGGTTTAATATGAATATCATGCTCTTTAACAAGGACAATAAAATTTGGTAATTTCCACAGAAACACAAAAGGATACACAAAGATGTGAACTTAGAAATGAAAGCAGAGACAACTACAACTTGCAATATCAAAACTATAATTATGTAGCCTTTCTGTGACAGGTTTGTATCACAAAGCCTACTAGGCCACCTTGGTAAGTGTCATGTATTCATTTGACATGGAATTAAAATGAATCTCAATACACAAGCAATTCTCATTTTTCATATTATCATTTCTTTTCTACTGAGGTTGAAGGTTGGATGATCATTTATGATTACTAGGATTACTTAAGACATGCAGGAAGCTGTGCTAGGTTGAACAGAAGTTTGCACAGGTAGTAGGACTCAAGCTGAGGTTTTGGCATCATGAAGGTCTCTTCTGTTAGGCACTCCAAAACTTAATCTTCAAAGTTGGTCACTGGGAAATCCAAGTCAACTGAAAATCAGCAGCGCTATCAGAGATCATAACAATAGTATGATTACAAGCTTTCTAAAGATCTATTGATTCTTCTGATAAAAAAAGACCTAATGCTTCTGGTTTGATTACAAAAAGTAAAGTAATTCCTAGCAACTTCTTGGGGAAGCTTGTCTATTGTGAAAGCAGTAATAGCTTTGTTCTTTCTTAAAGCAGCAATAGCTTTATTCTTTCTTTAAGTAGTAATAGCTTTGTTGTGGAAGGGAATGCAGCCATTGTTCTCCTGCATGTCTGTAAGAGAAAAAGGTGCTTCAGGATGAGATGATGGATTCACATACTGTAGAATCTTCACTAGCAAAACAAGATGTTGTTTCCTTTGGAGGACTCTGCCGACTAACCGGCAAATTAATCAACCTAGCCCTGCAAGTAGCCTCTTCGTTAGAAGTTTCTGAAGGGAACTTCCTCCCTATAGGTGTGTATTTTGTTCTTGGTTTCTTGACAAGTAACTCATCCTTCCATGTATCCACATTGTACCATGTCCAGCCACTTGATATCATTGAGATTACAAAGGTATTCCTCTTCCTGTTATTCAGCTTAATTGGAAGTTGGTTCATCAATAGAAGTTTGAATACAGAAAATGTTGAAGCAAAGCTTCAGCCTCCTTTTATAGATGCATTGAATTCTCAGGAGAACAGAGCCTTCTTTTTTTTTTCTTGTGTAGTTGCTTGTGGATAGGAGACATCAGATATGATGAATAGAGTTGCATATTTGGGAAATATTGCTTATCTTTCTCATGTAATTCTAATTTGGTACTAATGAGATTTTGCTTCTGACCAAAAGAAAAAGACATGGCTCAACCTAGTTCCAGTCTATTGTGCACAACCGTTTTAGAAGTGGACTTGCCATGCTCGATCAAATGCAGTTTGCATGGAAATATTGTCGCTTATCGAGGTCAATTCCCCATCACAAAGCATTTTTACTGAGAAAGATAGCCCTCTGGACATGAAGAACTAAGTGATCTTTTAAGTCAGTCCACCTGCCACCTTTTAAAATTGTCTGGTATGCACTGATTTGGGCCATGAGAATCAACAGCAGTAGACATGTATCCAGAAACACAAGTCTCAAGCAGTCTATTTGATGGCAGCACCCAGTTGATACATGTCTAAGAAGCAAGTGTATCAGATTGTCGAAACTTCCTTCCCCTAATTGCATCCCTTTTTTCTATTCATGGATTTTCCAAAAGCAGCATGGTCAAGCAGAGGTTTTGTTTTATCCCTATGTAAGTATGTGTGCGTGTGTGTGTGTTTTGCAAACATATGCTCCAAAGGTATTAAAAATAATACTAATAGAACATGATGAAGTGCATAATATTAAATCATACAATATCACTATACCATCCATTCCAATCCTCAGTCCAAAGTTTGGGTTTCTTTGCAGAATTTGGCCAAAAACCATCACAATAAAATCCATTGCAAGCATTTATCTGAAAAGAATAACAAAATAATGATAATAAGAGTAACATGTTAATAAATCCTAATCAAGAAACTCAATACATTAGAAATTAAAAACCAAAAGACGTTACATGCTAGATTGGTTTTTTTTCCCCACTGCAATTCATTAGATAATGTGTACAGCATTAATTACTATTGAGTGCGTAAAAAACATGATATACCTATTGAACCCAAACCCTACAAACTTAATATTTTAGGAAAATTGTTAGTTAAGCATGCTAGGAGAGCTTGGTAAGAGGTCATGGGTTCGATTGTTTTCTCTACAATTTGCATATTTATTCTCTAGCTACATGTTCGGAAGCCCAAAAAGGCTGTTTGCATTTGTTTGTCTAAATCTTTAAGTGCGATGTGGCCAAATGTGAGAGAAGGTGTTAAAAAGTATGATATACAAATTAGACCGATGATCTCTGAGATTAAGTGTTTAGTAAAAGTAGTAGTTCGACAAAATGCGAGAAAAGAGCATCTTATTCCTCAAGTAAAGAATACAGAAAATATATATATATATATATATATATATATATATATATATATACTGGTGTGTGCCCTAGAGAAATAGTTTGATTACTGTCATTTTACATTTCATTAAGAGGCGTATTATTTCATGAATTGTTGATCCCACTTATGGTAAAATCCTAAGTGTGTGTGTGACTTGATTAGTAAAACCCTAAGGTTGGAACTAAACACTATTCTAAACTGCCCCTAATTGTTCGTTATTGGTGGAACAACAATGAATCAAGACTAATATGGAGTTTGACAAATATGATCATGCTTTATTGATCATGGATATGTGATATCAAGTCAGCTCATATGTACATGTTAAAGAATAATGTACTAGACCAACCCACTATGAAAACACTGCAAGGATTACATGTCATAAGTAGCTCTCATCATAGCGATGTTTTTAAGTCCTCAAACCTGAACTCATGTCCATAGATCCTATGAGAGGCTACATATTTTGAGCGTAGTCGACATCATATGTAAAGAAAGGGTAGTATCTGAGGTGTCATTGGATATAGAATTGAGACGCAAAGGGGTATATATGAGTGAGAGAAGAATTTGTCCCTTTTGAGATAGATGTCTTTGGGCCCCTAGATAAGTGAGACTAGAAAATGCATTATTGTGCTAAAATGAATTAATAAGGATTATTAATGTCATTTATATTATTAGTCTACTTTGAGGTCGAGAAATTGTATGATTGAACTTTACAAAGGTGACTTAATTCATGCCTTGTGTCCAATCAAGATATCGTGTGACAAAATGACTAAAACATTAACTATGGATCGATTTTATTATGGAAACTACAGCTGTAATTGTAATTTGTGATTAGTTTCCTTTTTTTGTATTGTTTCTTGAGTTACTAGGAGTTTTCTGATTTCTAGGACTAAATTGAGTGTGTAGAGATATTTTCTTGATTTCCTGAAATCATGGGATTAGTCAAAGCATAGTTTTCCTTTATTAGCTAAAAAGTGTATCCTTATATTCCTAATGCTCTGTAAATGTACAGACTGATGAATGAGAAATCAGATTTTTCTCATATTCTCCAACAGTTATGTCAGACTATACACAACCATATAATTTGGGTAGTCATAATGCCTAGCTAGAGTTCACTTATGATCTAAGCGCCTGAAATGGGTTTTGAGCCCACTACCAACATTATGTGGAGCCTAGATTACATAGAATGAAGTTGAAATTCTATATAAGCTCTTAATCTAGGTCAGCATGGCAGAACTAAACCTTATGTGAATTTATAAGAATGATTAGTGACAAACTGGACACAGGCCTTGTACACACACCATTTTGGAAAACAGAAAACCAGTACTACTTTTGATCAAGGGAGTTGCAGACTGGACTTCTTACACTATGCACTGGACTACTTACACTATGGAAACTGCTTGTGTATGATAACTTTCACCATTCTTGTGATACAAATAGCAGGCAAGAAAAGAAAGAGGAGAGCCCTTGTAACCCTCGTTTTATTCTCTCCCAATATCTTTGTTCTTAATCTACCATCTAGACAAACAAACTTTAAAATGTATAATCAAATCTGTAGAAAAAATAAATAAATAAAATTCAAAAGATACAAGGGAAAAACATTACAATAATATCAGGCGCATCAGCTTGCTGACACATGACCGAACCCCAGCATCAGCTCAGCCCAGCCAAAACTCTAGCAGCCCATTGTATAGTCTTTTCCTCTTTGATGACTGAGCTTTCAATATTTCCATGAGCTTCAATTTCTCCAATCGATAAATATCAGCTCTGAGTTTATGACATACAAATTGCAAATGTATTATGTCAAAGAAAAATAACCCGCATTAGAGAATTTGAAAGTAATAGACATATATTAATGGATATTAAGTCTAAATGTGAAAATACTATTAACAAAAATCAAACAGCCCAGCACAAAGCTGAGCACATAAAACCATAGATTTTAACACAAGACCCTTAGAAAATCAAATATGGTACTCTATTTCATATTCATATTAAAATTTCAGAAGTTATCGTACAACCTGCAACATGATAATTGGACCACCTTGCCAGAAGCATTTCCTCATCGGATCAATTTTATCTTTTTAACAAATCGCTGCATTTCAACCAGTAAAATGTAAAGCATTATCAAACTTTTGAAGGTAACACCAATATTAATATAAATTAAGAACACCAAACATAATGACTTAATTTTGAGAATTTTACTTAATCCCTTATGGTAGCCTGATATTGTATTATATTTTACTTTCAAAAACATATAAAGATTTTCCAAGTTATAAATAATCAAGTATGCAGATGACAACTGAAGAAGAGATACCTTTCAGGAAAATAAAAGTGAAACTATACTAGCGGGGATATAAAATGTATTTATAGAATGTAAATATATACTTTACTTGTAGGTTGTGAACTAAGGTGGGAATGTTAAGATTGACCTACCAAATTGTATATATCACCTCTTGTATTTATATGTTTGAATCGATAAATACAAAGGAATTCATTTTCTAATTCTTCCCTTCTTATTTTTCTACATGGCATCAAAACTGGGGCTCGGATTGAGGAATTTTGGGAATAATTAAGCAATTTTGGTAGTTACATGGGCAATGAGGTGAGTTTTTTTAAACACGCACTTCAAGGGCACATGGGGTGACCACGATCCACCTAAGGAAGGCGCGACCATTGGCCAATTTCCACGGCCGCAGTGGTGGTGAAACCACTACTTGTAAAGCTCCGTTGCCTGTCCGGTGTTGTTGCCTTGTTTTGCGTCGCTGCGCCATGTGGGAAGCGGTGAGATTTCTCATCATCTTTTGGCGACTTATCCTGAATTGCCCTCCGGCTCCCAAACGATGATAGAGGAACTTGACCAGCGCCCTATTTGGCGGGTTTATTCTAACCAGACACAGAAGATTGCTCCTGTGCTACGAGTTCACGTCATCCTGGTGGTCACGGAGTTTCTTCGATTTCTCCCTTGTGGTCATTACTGAATAGCGAGTGTGTCCACATTGTGGGGTGTGCCTCTCGATAAACCGTGAAGTGCGGTTTGTGGTGCCATACTCCAACTATTTTGAGGGTTTCGGTTTTGTTCTGCGAGATCTAGGGTTTTTCAAAGGATTTTTACGTTCTTGATTTGCGGGGTTTTAGATTTATCCTTTGATTTCTTCCTTGACTTCCTAATGGTAGGTCGAGGAAGATAAAAAGCTTGTTCTTGGCGCTGAAGTGGTGCCGATGTCGAAACCCGCGAGCACAAATGGCCCGGTCTCGATCAGTGGATTGGATAAAAGTGATTCGGATCTACATAAGGAGAATTTGTATAGTGATAAATATATTAAGGACCCTCAGTGATGAACCAGAAGACGGTGGATGAAGGGATGTCCATATAGCTACTCTGATTCGTAATTCCATGACCATTATTTGAGAATTTTCAGTCTAATTAATCACTATGAATTTGTTAAGGAGCTAATGGATTATGTTGAGAATTATAGGATATTCTTAGAATATCCTCCTCTGATTTATTCACTAAGATATTCTTAGAATATCCTATCCTATAGTTGCCTAGGATATTCCTTAGAATATCCTGGCGGTTTTGTGTCTATTCTTTGTATATATATAGGTGTCTCTATATTCGCCTTATTATTTCACTCATTCGTCCAGTAAGAAAAGCATCATTTGTATGTTTTCTTCACATGTTATCAAAGCCATGTTGGATTGCAGGTGAGCTCTCTCCTCGACGGATCTTTTGGTCGGATCTCCTCGACGGATCTTCGGTTGGATACTCTCCAGATGGAGTCTTACCGGTCGGATCTCATACGGCCAGTCTTAGTCGAGGATCTCCCCTCAGACGGATCTTCTCGTCGGATCTCTAAACGGATCTTCGATTGGTCCCTGTGGATATCGTAGTCGGTTCTCCATAAAACGGATCTTCCCGGTCGGATCTTCTCGATCAGTCTCTTTGACCGTCTTCTCGTTAGATCTTCTCGGAGTGGTGCTCCAATCGTCAGCATCCATTTCGTGGTAGACAGCGCCGGGTGTCGCGTGTAGTCGACCTCAGAAGGATTAAGGCTTGCTATAACGAGGCACAGTGCGTATACTTTGTATTAACAGAACTTTACAGAGTATTGAGAATTATAGGATGTTCCAGCAGAATATCCTCCTGATTATTCTAAGATATTCTTAGAATATCCTATCCTATGGTTTATTCTAGGATATTCTTAGAATATCCTGTGGTTTCATTCCATTCTTTTGCCACTCTTATATAGGTGTCTCTATATTAATATTGACTCACTCATTCCGATCAATGGAAAACATCATTTGAGTTATACTTGCAGTTATTTGGGTTCATTATTTTCTAGAAAGAATACTTCACATATATTTGATGTGTGTAAAAGCCTTTTCATGATGGAAGAAATGGATATTCAGTCTCTCGTGGCATTTTTATGGACTATAAAGAACATATAAAGGGGAGCATAATAATAATTGCCTTTGGTCAGATGTCAAAGTTCGACAAGCTCCAGAGGCAGTGGCGGGTGATGGGATTCCCCAGCCGATCTTCTTGAGTAGGATTCAGCTAGACTGAATTTTGTAAAGTCCACGAGATATCATCCTTCCAGAATACTATTATGGGAAACTCCTTTGTGGCTTTCATTTCCCTTACTAAATGAGGATGAACAAAAGAACATAAAAACTCAAAGATTGGGTTGGCATCGTCTAACGATAAGATTTGCCAATGAAATGTCAAAAACAAGGAACTAGATTCTCGGATTCTCAGAACATTTAGCGAGCTAGGCACTCATCCCACACATTTTAGTTGGAAATCTCAAGAGATACTAGGAGTTGCTATCCTAGGCGTTGGATCTAAATATTTCTCTAGCTATAGAGATAGGAGCTAGATATTGCCAGCATTTGTGGTTGGAATTGTAAAGTGTAGAAACTAAGAGAAGAAGAGTTGGAGGAATAAATCCCTTGTCTTTTCCATTGAGTCATCATACATATATATAGAAGAAGGTTAGGCTATACATTAGGTAAAATGATCACACTCACCACTAAATGGTTACTGACACATAAGAACATATGATACATCTTTATGCCATACTTGGAATTAGGCGTAGATGTTAATCCATATGACTTATTACATAGGTAACTAACGATCTCATGGGACGCTGTGAAGATATCGGCTTAGTTATTCCTGCAAGTCTTGGCGTATCTTGTAGAAATCAAAAGCGAAACTGTGTTTCCTCACCAGCTCAGGAAATGACAATCTATCTCTACATGTGTTAGTTACGTTCATGAAAACGGGATTAGAGGCAATATGAGAGCCGCCTAGTTGTCACACGGAGCTGCGGGACCCGGGGTTTAGCCACCAACTTAGCGAGTTGAGTGGAGTACATAATCTCATGGGGTGTGCCATTGCACCATCTACTCATCATTCCTTGGTCCCGAAACCAAGCGGCACATTTCTTACTCTTGTGAAACTAGATTCCTCCCCTTCAACACCACATTAACAGTGGACCTTTGTCTTCCTTAGATCACTTTGCAATCACAAATGGGCTGAAACACTTTGATCCTATTGCAGCCCTGAGTGCATATAAAATGTCTACGTCCAGGCTCCTTTCAAATAGCATAGATCTATTCTCTGACCTGATGATGTAGATTGGAGAAGGCATTGACTTACAACACTAACAAAGTATGAAATATCAAGGCTTGTTACTGTAAGGTAGTTAAGCTTTCCAACTAGCCTTCTATATATCTCAGGTCTTCAAACAATTCGTCTTTTCTAGTAAGATGTAAGCTTTGTGCCATAGGGGATAAACATATTTTGTTGTAATTTTCTATTTCAAACAATAGATCGACACATATTTCACTTTGAGATAAGGCGATTCCATGTTTGCTCTCTAACTTATTCCCAAGTATTTGACGTTACCAAGTCGCTGTGTGAAATTTATGGCCATGAAGAAAGGACTTGAACAGACCTCTTATATCAGTTAAAATTGTGATAATATATTGATATCTGCCAGTAAACGAGAAGATCTTGAGAATTTACGCAAAAAGGCAGAATAATGGGTTTGCTCTGTACATGTCATTATAATCACTTCTTGAACTTGCAAACCATGCCCACGAGGTTTGTTTCAAACCATAATGATTTGGAGGCGACAGGCCCTACCAATCTCCTTGAACAAAACGCACGAGAGTTATATATAAACACTCTTATCGCAGGATCTCCGTGAAGAAGGCATTGTAATGTCGAGTTGATGGAGGGTCGACCACGTGGTGACTACCCGGAGATATATGTGGGTCGGAATGGAGGTGACCGACAACCCGGGGGAAAGGTATCAAAATAGTCACCGTAAATTGCAGGGCATGCCACTGCATGTAAGGCGGGTATGGGCTATGATGGATCCATCGGGATTAACCTTCGGCTGTAAACACCATCCCATGACCTTAATGGCTTTCCTTTCCAGCGAGTAGCGCACCAAGTCCCAGTACCATTATCGGTCAGAAGGCATCCATCTAAATGCATCGCTAGCCTTCACATGACCCGGGATAAAGCTGAGCCCGAACTGTTAGAGGCGATGAAATAGAGTCGAGAATAATAAGCAAACAAAGAATGGGATGACAAACAGTTATAAGAACAAAAGGAGGAGATTGGACGAGTACACTAGCGTTTACCTTTTTGGAGAGCAATAGGAAGATTAATCCTTCAAAATGATCCAGATCTAATCGGAAGTAGTGATTGGGGGCTCAGAATGCACAGGGATTTGGCGAGCATAAACAGGTGATGGAGGCTTTGTCGGAGGTGGAGCAACGGGAGGCTGAGCGGGGCAAGGTATAAACCGACCAGTGTGCCTCCCCACGACCTGTGTGGATCGGATCGGGAGAAAAAGGGTCATTCTCAAGAAATGTGACATCAAAAGAAATTAGGTACCTCCGAAGACTAGGACAATATCACCTGTAGCTGCCCTTAAGACTCGAGGAGCCTTCAGGAAGATGCACTTCAATGACTTAGGGTCGAGTTTAGACACATCTGAACAATTTACATTCGAACAAAACAAGCACCCGAAATACTGAAGCTCGTGGAAACAAAGGTTCACGGGAAAGAGTTTGAAAGCAGGAGTTGCCCAGTCGAGCGGAAGGAGGCGTAGTTAATTAAAGCGGGAAGTGGAAGCGACGAGAAAGCTTAGGCACGTGCATTTGAAATGATAGAATCCGAGCGGTTTCAAGAAAGTGTATTTTTCTTTTGTGACTCCGTTCTAAGAAGGAGTATTGACAGAACAACCGATGAAGGATGTAAATTCGAGCGTAAATGGTGAAATTGTTCAAACAGATATTCTTTGGCATTATCACTTCTCAGATTTTGAATAGAAGTATGAAACTGAGTCTTAATTTCAACACAAAATGCACAAAAGTAAGAAAATAACTCTGAGCGATTTTTCATTAAATATAACCAAGTGGTTTGTGAATAATTATCGACAAACGTAACAAAATAACGAAACCCAGTTGGGGACAAAATTGGACAAGGACCTGCATCAGAATGGACTAACAAAGAGCACGACTGCGTTTGTTGACTCTGGGGCGAGAACTAAGGCGATGATGCTTTGCAAATTGTGGGACTCACAACCCCAGGATGACGAGCTTCAGCTTAGGGGACCCTGATTTGTGATAGTGAAGGAGGGGTGGCTCGATCTGCGAGTGCCAGATGAGCATAATAACCCAAAACGGGTAGCCAGGTCATTACCGGGATCAAGAATGTGAGATTTAATTCCGATCCTCTACCAATAATTTAGCCGTCATAAGATTACGGAAAGCGATAATCGGGAAAAATGGGACATATTTAAGGCTTGAGGTGGATTTGCTCCCACAAATACGGAATTAAAAAAAGTGCAAATTTAAACTGAGACGGATGATAGGGGAATAGAAGGAGTGCGAAAAAAGGTGCTTGAACGAGAACACGGGGTGCTGACCCGTCTCAGTGACAATGGAAGGTGAAGATTATGACTCAAAGGTAGAAAATAGACTAAAATTACCTGTCATGTGATTTGTGGCTCCAAAATCAATGACTCATTTGGAGGACGAAAAAGAGACTAGGCATGTGTTTGGGTTACCTGATTCAACAATAGCTATAACCGGAGTAGATGGAGACTGTAATGATTTACGAGTACGGTGGAACCTAAGCGGTTAAATGCGAAGAGGTGGGTGTGATCAAATGCTGATGGGGAAGGCGATATGGCGACGAAAATCTCGATTAGGTTCTACAGGTTTCTTCTGATCTTGTATCACATGTCGGGCTTATGGCGGTAATAACACCACGACCTCTCAAAATTAAGGCCTCTAGTGTTACCTCTGAGCCTTGTTCTGTATTGGCTTCTTGACTCCTTGCATGTTTTCGACCCGAGCAAGAGCCTTGCTCATCTAGGTAGATGATAAAGCAGGTGGGGATATTTCTGTGCGAAGTCTTCGATTGAATGTTTCTTGGAAAGAAGAAATTTTAGGACTTGACAGAATCTGCGTCTTAACAAAATCATACTCAAAAGGGAGGGCAACCAAGAAGCCCATCACTACCATCTTTTTCAGATTGATGTATTAGACACTTAACATACGGACTAAAGGGTAAAGTGCGTTAAAGTTCATCATATGTCTTTATAGTCCGTAAAAAATTAAAATGCGGCAAGTCTTGTTTTTCTCATAGCGATAAAGGCTCGACGCACACGCCGAATCGAGAAATATTTCCTTTCCAAAATACACAAATTCCAAATAATCCATTGGCTCCTTAGCAAACTCCACGATGATTAATGAAAGTGCGCTTTACCATCGATACAGTGCGAATTTGGAGAAAGAAACCAGGCCTCATCCTCGACCATGATCCTTTGAATCATCGGTAGGAGGGTCCTCGATAAGGTGGCCAGCCACACGAATCTCTTCAGTAGGCGTTTGTTTCACTCCAATCGAATAATTGGGACCGGTCGGTCGTCCTGTGATGTAGGCATCATCGGGACCACTTGGTGCCAAAACGGGCTTCTATCTGTGATTCACTCATTAGGAAGCGAGGAAAGTAGATCGAGGCGAAGTACCTTGGAAGGCGAGATTTAAAATCTCGCGAGAACTACGAGGCAGTGGGGTGTCGAACAAAATCACAACAGCCCGATTAGTCTACGGCAGGAGAAAGCAGTAGACCAGAGATCTTGGTAGCGGCGGACGAGCAGGAGGCGAAGCGAACAATCCCGTGCGCCCACAGCGGTCGCGTGTGGATAATCACGGCTTGAGTGTGGTGGAGCATAAGGCTCACGCGTGTGGTTTTCCAGCCCGGTCAGTTTTCTAGCAAGCTCGTCTCTCTTGAAATGGGTGTTTCAAAAAACACCACTCACATCTCTCTTGAGCACTCAGAAAAACTACCTAAAAGCTGTCGAAAACTCTCTAATGCAGGCCACTAGGCCACATTACCATGTAAGCCCAGAGAAGAAAGAATTTGAGGAATAAATTCCTTGTCTTTTCAAATTTAGTCATCATACATATATATCTGAAGGTTAGGCTATAGAACTAGGTAAGATGATCTACTTCTTACAAGTAGTTCTGACCACATAAAGTAAAAATATCTATTAATAAAATACAAACTGATATATTAACGTATGATACATACTATAACATAAAGTTTGATTATAGAAGATTTTGCTTATGTGGTTGTAATAGGAAAGTGTTAATTGTAGAAGATTTTAGGTAATATTCTGATTCTAATCCCTTATCAACTGTATATGGTCGACTAAATTACTAGTCGTAGAAGTATTTTAGAGCTACAATTTTGTGCATGTACTCTATCATTAGAACACAAGTGAAAATCACTTTTTCCTAGCAGAGTTTTCTCATGGTATCGGGCTTTTGGCTCTTTCTAAGAATTTATGGAAATTCTCCATCTTCTTTCTAAAATGAATTCATCGTCTTTCACTCTGTCTAAATATTTTTGTTCTTTCCCTCATATTCTCATCCACATTCATACCTTCAAACAATGTCAAAGTCCACAGTCTGACATTTTTCGAATGTCTACAATGGAGAATATTGTTACTACCTCGATAGGGGATTCATGAAAACACTCAGTGGCAGGTGTTGAGCGGAAAGAATTATTTGAGAACTAAGTGATGTGAGCTAAGAAATTGGCACAAGATTGCTGGGGTTTTGGGATCAAGCCGTAACATAAAGTACTTGGCATGGAATTTCTGAGATGAAGGAAAGGAATTTTTGTTTCCAGAGGAAGTACATATGGGATTACTTTAGACAAGCCTATTGGGTTTTGGAGTTGTCAGAACTACTACTAAATCTAACTTAAAATTAAAACTAGTCAATTTTGAGGATGTTACATTTGATAGAAGGCAATTAAAGACATCTAATTAGGAGAAAAATTAATCTATCTCTTTCACTTTTACATCTAAATATAGCATCTGTAGTGAGCATGGTTGGTTGGTTCATGCACTCACCAAGACAAGAACACTTCAATGTTGTTTTCGATGCAATGCGAGAACTCCTGAGGTCAACATTTGAAGACGGGAGTCATTTAAGATTTGGAGTTTACACGGATGCTGATTGGGAGTGAGTGTAATACATAGGAGATCTACTTATGGGCATTGCACCTTTGTTTCGGGTACTCATTGGGTAAACATGATTGCTAGAAATAGTGCAGTAAAATTCAAAGCAATTGCTCATGTGTATATATTTGAGAATCTTATCAATCGAAAGGACTACTTGAGGACCTCATAGTAACTTGGCCTTCATAAAGGTGTTTTGTGATAAACTAAAGAAATGACGAATTGCAATTGCACACAACCTCGTCGTACATGATAGGACAAAGCATGTTAAGGTTGAAAAAGCATTTTATTAAGGAGAAATTGGAGGTATGACTCTTTTGTATGCCCTACATTTCTATTGATCAGCAAGTAGCTGATATACTAAGGGAATACCAAAAGAGTTAAGGTTTCATTGTAAAGCTCATGCATAGGGTTCTTGATCGTTCTCCCACTTTTGCCTTCCCTTATCGCTCTATTTGGAACCCTATTGTTTCCCCTAAGATGGGTTTCTTTGCACGGGAAGGCTTAACTTTGGGTAGAAGATGCTTAAAGCGACCGGCTCAAAGGGTGAAATCTAGCCAACATGTGTTTTGTGTGAAGGGAGGGACGAAACTATTGACCATTTGCTGGTCAGTTCACGTATCCAGTGGGAATGCTTTGGCTCCTTTTTGGCCATGGTTAGTATTTGGATTCCTCTAGGTGAAGTAGACATACTTGTCTAGGCAAGTTGCCCCGATGGGCGAAAGCGAAAAGATTTGGATGGCGGCCCTCTTAGTTTGATGGATATCTGTGGGGGAAAGGAACGAAACTTTAAGGGGCGTGAAGTCCCCTACATTCAAATGATGAAGTTTCTTTTTATGAGTTAAGGTCTTGGGCTAATTTGTATAGTGTTGATAACCTGAATTCTTTGATAGATTTTTTTGTGCTTGGGCGGGAGTAGGTCGAGTTTAGATTTTGTATGGGGATTCGGTAGGTTTTTGTTCCCTTTTGTTTCCAAGTGACTGCTCATATACCTCTAGTATACTTTATTTGGTTGCTTCAGGTCCTTTTTTGTCAATATATTGTCTTTTACCGATCAAAAAAAAAAATTACTAAGCAATCTAGCCATGGAAACATTTTCAAGCCAGCTTGAGGAGTGTTGGAAATCTCCAAAGATCCTAGGACCTACTATCCAAGGCACTAGCTGTAAAAATTGTAAAATTTTAGAAATTAAGTGCTAGTAAATATGTATCACATTTATAAGGATTTTTTCTTTATTAATATTTGCATAAGCCCAAAGAAATTTTCTCTATAATTATTCCTTATTTATGCTTTTATGCTATATATAATGTATTATTGTGTGTACTTAATATATCTCACAAGAACATTTTTTTTGTCAGTAATGAGATTCTTTAATTCCACGATGATTTAAAGTAGTTCATGGAGACTTTATAGAAATTATGGGCGGACAACATTAGCAAGCCACTGACCTTTATGGCCATACATCTCAGAGCACTACATGAAAAGTATGCATTTCTTAGCAAAAGTAAACTACATTGAGTAGGTAAAAAATTTAAATTTCTACAATTTTCATTGTTGAGGCCTTTTTTTTTAAGCAACATTTTTTTTTTTTTGACTGCAAACAACCATCTTCATGTATCATACAGGGATATGCATAAGGACAAGCAATCCTTGAGGATAGTAAGAGAAAAAGTTATAAAATAGCAAGTGTCAGCCTCATTCAAGGAAGAAATACAAGAAGAGAAATAAAGGATACTTTCAGGTGGAAGAAAATCTCAAACAAAAGGTACAAAGTCTACTTGAGTCTTTTTTTTTGGCTAACTAGTAAACAACTTGAAGGAATGCGAATGTTAAGGGAGCAGCCCGACTCATTGAGACATCCCAACATCTTGCACCTCCCGATTGTCAAACTTACTAAGCCTCTTTCCTTGGTGATAATGGCCATAGTATTATAAAAAATTAAGCCCAGTTGGAAAAAGGAAACTTGCGTTCATACTTAAGGAGTTGGAAACTTCATATTCTTTCTATTTGGTTTGGGATTGTGCTTGTATATAAATAGGTGGTTTTGTGATCGATGAAGAAATAGTTTTTCCTTCAATTATCTCTAATTACATGGTATCAGTGACTTTGATAAAAAAAGAGAGTAATTTTAGGAAATTTTTGAAGAAAAAATACTCTCCTTGCCAGGCGACCCGACTCAATGAACTTTAAGCAGCTCATCTCCGTGGGGACCCTCCACCTAGATGCGCCATCAGCGAATCTATCCTGTGGTGGTGGGATTGGAATCTCGGGCAACGGACATCCACGCACCACCGTGCGTACGCCATCCTCGGCCCTATCCTCTGGCCAGTGCATGAGGGCGTGTGGCCCATAGTCCTACCACCAAATTTCACCTCTGGTGTCGTCGACCGCCAACAAGCTCATCTACCTACTTATATTTGACATTCGAGCCCTATAATGAAAATTGTTGCCTCCAAGAACATGTCGGAGTAGCCTACACATCTAGGGTTTTTGCTTATCTTCACTTGTGATTCTTGAGTCGAAAGGTGTTTGTGAGTTTGTAAGTCAAGTACTATTCCATTGCAATGTTTTTCATGGAAATGTGGTCATTTTCCCACTGCCAAGATCCAAATTTTTACGATCATTTTTGATTTCCAATGACATATTTAGGTTAGATTAAGCTATGACTAACGAGAGCCCTCGAGAGGAGTTTTATGTTATTATTCACAATGTCGAGTATTATGGCCCGAGGAGTATGGGAGGTTCTGTGTAATCGAAGATTTAGTCATCTTATTATCATAAATCTTTCCCGAGTCTACATCTACTTCTATCATTATTCTATAGTTAGTCGTTGTGACACATGTTTTATTTCTTCTTCCTCCATATGGGTCATTGACTGTGGAGCCACTGACCACATGATAGGTAACTCCAGTTTATTTCCTACATTTCAATCTCTCACCCTTTGCCTCCTATGGTTACCCTTGCGGAATTGGATCAGCATCTTAATCATTAGGTCGGGGACAATACATCGACTCCTCTAATCATTTATTGCATGTTGTAGGTTTGCAGCGATTCTATCTTAATTTAATTTTATGTTAGTAAAAACTCACTTTCGTACACTTAATTACGGTATCTCATTCTATCACGATTATTGTTTGCGATCTTTGGGTGATGTGATAGAGGACATGAGTCGGGACACATCCTTGACACGGGGTCTTGAAGTCTATTACTTGTTACGGAGTTGTTACCCCATTCTAACTACATTGTCGCCTAGGTCATCCTTCTCTCTGTTGAAGAAGCTATATCCTCGATCTTAGTCTGTCTTTACCATTGAATTGTAGTCGGTAATCGATATGCTAAACTTCATCGTGTGCATTTAAGTCCACAAGAGTCAATAAGCGAGCTTGGCTTCTTGCGAGTTAGTTCATTCGATGTTGGGATCCTTGTTCGTTAGTGTCTCCCATTTCAGGTTTAAGTATTTCGTTGCTTTTTGTTGTGATTTCTCGTGTCCACTTGGCTATTTAATGAAAAGAAGTCGTTCGAGCTTTTTCTCATTTTAGTACTTTGTCTTCAAAATTCAAACACATTCCATATCTCACATTCAAACATTGAGAATTGATAATACCCAAGGAAATATTGCTGAAACCTTTTCAATCCTTCATGTTACAACATGGGATTCTCCATCAGACCTTATGTGTTGATACACCCTCTCATAATGGGGTAGCTGAGAGAAAGAATAGACATCCTCTTGAGACTGCCCGAGTCCTTTTGTTCTAAATGAATATCCCTAAACATTTTTGGGCTAATGCAGTCCATAACTTGTTTTTTAATTAATAGGATGTCCTCATCGATTCTTAATTGGGCTACTCCTTACCACCAATTTCCAAATAATTCGTTGTTCCCTATTGATCCCAAGGTATTTGGATGCACATGCTTTGTTCGAGATGTCCGTCCTCAAGTCTCTAAACTTGATGGAGAGTCCTTAAAAAGAGTTTATCTTTCAATGCTTGGGTATAGGATGTTATTGTCTCATTTATTAGGCGATTCTTTGTGTCCTCTTGATGTTCGTTCTTTGAGGTACCGTTTTCCCTTTCTTTATGTTCCCTAATCAAGGGGAGGATGATTTATTAGAGTACACTATTACCTTACAAGCTCCATGAGCTCTACTCCGACTCCTGGTTCTAGTTAAACCTCCATTACTCGGGGTATAATTCTATTGAGAACCCTCGATCTATAGTCGACACACGAACATGCATTATGAGATCTAGTCGAGGAATAATAATCTTCTTATTGCTCTCCGTAAAGTGCGTCACGATTAATGCTCACCAAATCTCTTCGTTTTGTTTCCTACTCTTGCATTTTGAAGATGCTTCCTTTTTGTTCCTTTATTGCATCTCTTGATTCTACCTCTCTTCTAACAGTAATAAGTGATCTATCTCACCTTGGTTGAGGCGTAGTGCTATAATTGGATGAAATACGGGCTTTAGATGACAATGGTACATAGGACTTGGTGCTTTACCCTCTTGGAAAGAAGGTCATTGGATTTGTCATTGGGTGTTTGCGATAAAGTTTAATCTGATAGATGCATTTGCTAGATTGAAGGGGTCGGAGTCTTGACACAGGGCTATGCTGGGACTTATGGCATTGATTATTTCGATACTTTTCTCTCTGTCTGCTAACATCTTTGTTCGCTAACATTTCTCTTGCTGCTTCTTATGTTTAGGACTTGCATTACTCAAGGGAATGTCTTTACATTGAGATCTTCGGGAAGAAGTTTGCGGGGCGGCCTCCACAGGTTTGTTGTTGCTGAGAGATAGGGAAGGTGTGCCGCGCCGGAAATCTACTGTATGGTTTAAGCTTGAGTCACGTGCTTGGTTTGGCAAATTTAGTCAGGCAGTTGAGACATTTGGCATGCAGAAGAGTAAGTCTAACCACTCTATCTTCTATAAAAATTTCAGTTCTAGTATTATTCTACTGGTAGTGGATGATATTATCATCACTAGAAGCTGACTCCGAGAATATAATATCTCTTAAATCCTTCTTTACACAGATCAGTTTCACACAAAGTTTAGAATTTGAAGTGTTCTTGGGTGTTGAAGTCGAGAGTAGCGAGGGAATTTTGTTATCTCAACGGAAATATTAGCGATTTGTTATACGAGACAAGAAATTAGGTGCCAGCGAAGTGTAAGTATTCCTATGACTCTAATGTGCATATCACTAAGGAAGGAGACATTGAAGACGCGGGAGATCTGGTAGTTGGAAATTGGATTATCTTCACGATGTTGACTGCGATATTGTATCCGATAAATAATTTTGAGTCAATATCATATGCTCATCTCACAATGGATCATTTAGGCGTGTGGAGCATATCCTATGCTACTTGAAAGAAGCCCCTGGACGTAGAATATTGTATAAGAAACATGGGCATATTAGAATTTAGTGCTTTTTAGGCTTAGTAAAGATGATCTAGGGAAGACGGGAATCCACTCATGTCTTTTTGAAAATCGATCTTATGGAAAAGTAAGAAGCAAAGTGTTGTCTCGCGGTCTAGTGTCGATTAAGAGTATCGAGCCATGGCACAATCTGTATGCAAGATCAAGTGGATAGGTCGGTGATGGAAGTGTCAAAACTTTCCGGTGCAAACAAAGCTTTGGTGGCTGATAACCGGCTTCACCATGCATATGGCTTCTAACGGTATTTAATGAACCAGACCCGAACCGCGTTGAGATAGATTGTATGCATTTGTCGAAAACAGAAGATCGGTTGGGGGTTGATCTATACGGGATACGTAAAGACTAGAACAATTAGGAGGTTTTGTCTGCGAGTAGTGCGTTTGAATAAAAAGATAAAATCGATTCGCGGGAAAGTATTGACTAAAGTAATCACGATCTAGGCAACTAGAGCGGCGGCAATTGATTCCCTCTGGCGTGACGAGCAGCGGTTTTAAAGGTTTCAAATCTTGCCAGATTGTCAACCGCGGCATTTGAATTATTTCAAATGTCGTCGTTATCAACGGCGGCATTTGAATTAAGTAGATTTCAAATCTGGCGGGTTGTCAGCTAACGACAATTGACACCCGCTAAAACCTGGTTCACATCTTGCGATATGTTTGCGGGGCTTGTTAGGAGGACCGATAAGGCAAGAAGATAGCTTCATCCTTAGCTGATTGTGTATAACTTGGACCCGCAAGCGTTTAACGGGAATGGCAAAGCAAGCGCCATGTTTTTTCCTTTAGGGAGCTTAAAGGTGGATAAAATATCTGAGAAAAACGTAACATGGCCAAGGTTTTTACATAGTCTCCTCATGACACATTATAATGAACCCCTTTTAAGCCTTCGATTTTATGATAGGTAAAAACTTCTGAACATCTTTTCCTTCTTCTCTCTCTCAAAAATTGCATGCTTCTTTACCATGTTTTTGGATCAGCACAGCAAGGAACTTTACTCTTTGGGCAAAAATCTGATATAACATCACGGTTTCTTCTACTTCTCTCTTATGGTCTCATCTTCTTAGTGGTTTATAATGCTTTTACACTTTTTATTGTGGTTATGATGTGGAAATTGCGGCACCATCAATTTCATTTGTTCGTTATGTTCAGAAGTTGAATGAAAATTCTCATTGCTCTTCCTCTTTGCTTGTTTGTCATAATGGAAAACACAATGAGCTATATATGTAGTTTATTGTCGCTAATGATAATCTGAGTTCTCATACCGACGGATATTCTGCAGGTTTTTGTATGCGATCCTCAAGTGGGATGAACTTTAAGAGTTGAAAACTCAATGTTTTGACTTAAAGGGTTCATTATAATGTCATGAGAGCCCCATAAAAACCACAGCGTATTGCAGTTGCCCCGTATATTTTATCCCCAATTTGGAAGTTTCCTAAAGGAATAAAACATAGTGCCTGTTTACTCGTCTTTGTTGGCACATGGTCCCAGTTATACACAATTGGCTTTGGGTATGTTCTTTATTGGTCCTCGAGGGCAAACTCACACTGACATATCGAAACCGGGCATTTTAAGAATTGTCGGTGCGCGGTGCGGCTGGCAGGCGGCATTTGGCATCCCGCAATCCGGCTCGCCATTGGTGACAGCAGCGGCATTTGACTATAATTCAAATATCGCGGTTGGCAACTGACGGCATTTGAAATCCCCTTTAAAAGCAGGTGTTCGCGTTTGGCTGGCCAGAATCAATTGCCGCAGTTCCGGTTACCCGGCATCGCGCATTACTTTGGTCGATACTTTCCACTGCGTGTCTATCTTTTAAAGTATTCAAGCAATACCATTCCGTCCTAAACTCGATTAGGATATTTTCACAAAACCTTTGGTGGGGATCGGGTTAGTTATGTAACAAAGTTAGGGCATGATCGGCGTAATATCGACTTGAGGGAAGATGTTATAGTATTGTAAGGAATTAGAAACTAGTTGAAGGAAACTTTTCATGCGGGTTAAAAACTTCATATTCTTTCCTATTTGGTTTGGGATTGTCTTGTATATAAATAGGTGGTTTGTAATCAATTGAAGAAATAGTTTTTCCTTCAACTATCTCTTATTACAATAACTCAAGATAAGACAATAATGGAATTACACTCTATAGTTAGGGTAGAGAAACCTAAAACTCCCCTTTAAACAAACCTTGTACTAATGCCTTGAAATCTCTCCCTCGATAGCCAAATTCGGACTACTTTTGCTTATGAGATCCATCACTATACCAAAATGATCTTTAATCACCCTCCATTGTCCATCTAACTGATTACTTGAGAACATTAATCAATGTTTAACTATACTAAACCTTCTCTCTGATAAGGACTGTCGGTCCTACCCATTAGTCACCCTCTTTTTTCCTTTCCCCAGCCACATTGAAAAGCGGTCCATCTGATTTCTCATTCTATAATACATAAATTTAGGGCCTTAAACATAAAGAAAAAAAAGTAGGCATATAATAAACTTATTTGTACAAGATTTAGTCTACCATCCAAGCACAGGAAACTTTTTCCCAACCACCTAAACATAACTAAAGATCCGTCTAACCGCAGACCTCGAAAGCCCCAACTCTAATATTTCCTTCATAGGAGACCCTAAATATGTAAGGGATCGAACGAGGCTGCACTATCAACGAGCGAGACTAAGTGTTGAAAGAGTCCTCACTTGCATTAACGCACAAACCAAGGGCTTTTTCTAGATTACACTTTAAATGATGTTTGTCAAAATCCATTGAGATATATTTCTGGGTTTGCAACTCCTCTTTGGTTGGCTTGAAGAAAAGAATTGCACCATGTGCAAGCTAAGCATTGATGCCTTGTCATGTACTCACCTGCCAAAAAGCTTTCTAAAAAGCCTTCATCTTCATCTCCAACAACTATCCTACTTAAAACTTCTGCAGCGATAGTGACGAGAAAAAAGGAAAGAGAATCACCTAGCCTTAAGCCTTCAGATGTTGTAGCTCAACCTTTGGGATCCCAATTCACTAGAATGGAAAATTTTACAAAATATAAGCATTCTTAAATCCACAACCTCCACTTTTTTTTTTTTTTAGATGAGATAAGCAACATTACGTTGCATATTGCTCACGGGAGGTATCGACCAGGCTGCGAGGACGAAGGAACCTCACCACCCCTCATCTTAAGGCTAACCACTCCAAAAAGCCTATGAGTGAAGAAATAACTTCACCTAAATACAACCTATTCCAGCTCCATGAATTATGCACAAAAGAGGCTGATCTGTACAAGTGAGAGAGCCCTTTAGGCGATCCACAACCTCCACTTTGGACTTAATCCTTCTCTAAAACCTTGATCCAAGGGTTTCAGATTCACGTGGTGTGAGTTTTCCAAAATCAATCAAAGGCAGCTCATGATTTTAAAGCATCTTTTGCCTACCACTTCATTGCTACTGGGAATGACATCAATTTATGCAGTCATCGACCAAAAAGCACCTAGAGACCATGGATGCCCTCGTAAAACCCTACAAATGCAAAGAGAAAACACTTTTCCTACAATAAACAACAAAACCAAGTCAAACTTTTTCTAAGTATATTATAGAATAAAGAAGACAAATGATCATAGGCACATCATACCTTGAATGGTGTTATGCAGTTTCTAGTTCTACACCCACGGGGATATCACGTAGCCACACGAGCCCTAAGATTATCTCAAGGATATCAAAAGGATACATCAATGAAGACTTATATTGCATAAGTTATTACCTGTTAGATGAAATATCAGCATCTCTGTATTTGTTAAATATGCATGAATATAAACATTAATCATTCTCAATCACGACTTTAACGCAGAACATGAAAATCTACAAGACTATGAAGCTCCTATTTATTCTGAAATATTTAATAATTACACATATGGCATATATATATTTGATCCATGTTTGGATTAAGGAGAAATAAGAATATAAAGGAAGTGAATGAAGAAAGTGCAAATGCTCTATTTTTCACTCCCTCACCTTGCAATGTTTGTATTATGATGCCAACAAGATAAGGAGACTCTAACAATTGGAGAAGATTTGACCCTTATTCTTTCCTGAATGTCTTGGAGTATGAGATGACTTTGGGAAAATTATTTTGTTGGAAAACCACATCTTGTTGGATCTTGTTAAAATCCAGAAGGCATAGCTACACCATCAACTACAATGAAAAAAGTTGTTTCTTATTTAATTTTATTGCTTAATTTTATTAGAGAATTTGTCCTAAAATCAAGGTTAGATTTCTTTTAAATTTTTTGAAGGAAAAATAACCTGGAATCCATTCATACCTGAAATATTGTTTAAAATCTTTTTATAAAAGAGAGAAAAAATAAAGAAGACAAAAGAAAGCCTTTTCCCCCTCAAATTTCTTCATAGTATTAAAGCTAATTCTGGACTATTAAATTTGTTCACAACCAAATTTGGAATGGCCACCAAAGACATGCTAGAAAATCCATGGGAACCAAAAGATTGGAAGCCATCACATGGGGGGTGGGGTGGGGCATCATTACTGAACTCAAAAGCATTTTAGTCTATTAGTAGTAGGTGAAATCTTCATTTGTAACATGGGTAATGTTGAGAATCAGAGGATATTCTTAGGATATTCTCTAGTTTATTTCCTTTCTTTCTTATACAATATTTTCCTTCCTTTTTGTACTTTATTTATTTCCTTTTTATGTCTCCTTGATGTATATAGGTAGGTAGGACCTATACTGTTATTTTTATCATTTTCAATAAAGAAAAGCACTCTTTTCTTTTCTCATTTCACATGCTATCAGAGTCATGGAAGGTTTGGGTAAGGGGTTTGTCGTGTCTTTAATTCTAACAACCAATCTAATAGTCAGATCTCTTTCGGCCTCTCACGCTTCATGCATGGCAAAAAGTATCGGGTTCTTCGGCGGAGTCGTCAAACCTCATCATAGTCGGCGTACTTTATGGCAACTAAACGGCGATCCTTGCCGGCGAATGTCACACCATTCGACTGCGTCGGCAGCCGATCCTAGACCGGAGCGAGAACTTTCCGGCAAGCTGAGGCTCCCCGCAGCGCGTCATGCGCATGTCTTCCCTCTGGCGGCCCTATCCCTCATCGCGTTGAGCGTGTGAGAGCACGTCTTGTCAGCTAACCCCCTCCAGGCTCCCTTTGGACTTCACCACCTAGCTCGTCCCCGCGAGAAGGCTTCGTAGCTCCTAGATCTTCCACGAAGCCTCGACCGTGTTTGCCGGGATCACTCTCGAGACGGTTCTTTTCAAGGCTGTGGTTGTCTCAACTCTTTAGGAAACCCGACACCACTCTCTGGGCTTCTCTCACGCCTTGGCAAATGTGTTTAGTCCTGATAATCTTGTTTTCTTGTTGATTCAGTTGATTGTGTTGGTTTTTCACTTCTATGGTTGTCAAAGGGAGCTCATCCAAACCTCCGGGAGTTATTCTTACGTCCAACGAGTATAAGGAGTACATTCACCTCACTCAGGCAACCAAATCTGATCCATTTTGTCTATTGCCCAGACTAGTAACGCCTCTGCTTGCATTTCACATTCATCTGATCCATGGATTCTGATTTAGACCTCGATCACCTTTGCAGAAATAAAGTTTGTTTCTTCCAGGTATATTCTGTCGCCTTTACCCGCATGATTACTTTTCATTAATGGATGCAAACCATGGTTGAAGAAATCTGTTCGGCATGTCCTCTTCCTTTCGTACCCCTTACTTCTGTCCTTTATGTTCTTGATTGTCCTTTTAATCTAATTTCTATCAGTAAGTTCACTCGTGACCTTAATTGTTTGATTACCTTTTCTAATAATTCTATCACATTGCAGGACCGAAGTACGCGGAGGACAATTGGCATAGAATGTGAGTTTCAGGCCCTCTTTCATCTCAGCTCCCCTTCATCTCCCATTGCTTATACTTCCATGGATACTCATCTCCTTATTCATAGTTGCCTTGGTCATCCGAATATTTCCAAGTTTCGGATAATGGTTCCTCATTTTTCTAGTTTGTCCTCAATTGAGTATGAGTCATGTCAGCTTAGGAAACAATACTCGTGTCCCATTCCCCAAGAGCCTAGATCAACAGACAAAGTCTCCTTTTGAGCTTTTCCATACTGATGTTTAAGGTCCTTCCCGAACTGAGTCTACCTTAGGGTTCCGATACTCTGTCACTTTTATAGATGATTATTCGTTTAATAACATTTATTTTTAATGAAAAATCGGTACGAGTTATTCTCCATTCCAAAAGTTTCGTATTTGAAGTTCGAACTCAATTTAATACTTCAATTCATATCCTACAAAGTGATAATGCTAAGGAATATCTTTCTGGACCATTCTCCTCCTTTATATCCTCACATGGGATTCTTCATCAATCCTCTTGTGCTTACACTCAGCAGAATAGCATGGTTGAAGCGAAGCCGAAATCATTTAGTTGGCTTAGCTAGCACTCTTCACTCCATCACCAGGTTCTTCAACGTTTTTAAGGGGATAATATCTTAGCCTCTTGTTATTTGATCATCGTATGCCATCATCGAGTCTTATGATAAAATCCCTCATTTCATTCTTTTTCCAAACCAACCTCTCTTCTGCCTTCCCCTCGTGTCTTTGGTTGTGTTTGTTTGTCCACATATTCTTACTCTAGGCAAAGTTAAGGCTTTCAGCTAAAGCCCACGAAGTGTGTCTCCTCGGTTATTCGACTGACTAGGTTACTTAGCCGTTTGCTACTCTCCTAATATACATTGATACTTTGTCTCTGACAATGTCACATTTTTTGAGAACTCTTCTATGTTCCCTACCACCCACCTTCGGTCGATGTCATATCTGCCCCTTTTTATCCATCCTGGATGCCTCGTTTTACACATACCTCCGGCTCGCACCTCGACCATTGCAGGTTTATACTCGTCGCCTGCGTACTAACAACGGGCCTCCAACTAACTCATCTCCCATGGTGCCCTCCTCCACGAAGCCGGTCTTGCCGTCTCCCACTGATCTTCCCACTGCTGTTCGGAAATGTACTCGTTCCTCTCGTAACCCCCATCCTATTTATAATTTCTTATCTTCACCATATTCTGCTTTTATTTCCACCTTGTCTTTTGTTTCTCTTCCTAAAACTGTACATGAGGCCTTCTCTCATCCAGGTTGAAACAGGCAATGATTGAAGAAATGGCTACTCTGCATTTTACTGGCACATGGGACCTAGTCACCTTACTTGTTGGTAAGGCTCCTGTTGGTTGTCGTTGGGTTTATCTTGGCCCAAGATTAGTTGAATGGCGGAGTGAAGTAGTCTTAAGAGCTCATTTAGTTGTCAAAGGGGTATGCTTTCGGAAATATGAGAAACAAGACTCTTTATGGCGTTTTCTCCTGTTGCCAGATGACTCATTCATCTTCTTTTTTCTATGGCTGCTATGAGATCTTGGCTCCTATATCAATTAGACATCAAGAATACATTTCTCCATGGCGACTGTAGGGAAGGTATATATAGAGCAACCACACAGTTTGTTACTCAATGGGAATTGGTTTGGCGGTATTGCGGGCTAAAGTGGTTCGCCACTATGGCCTAAGCGAGTCCTCACGGCTGGTTTGGCGGCTTGCAGCTGGGTAGTACGAGGAGTTGGTGCGACTTCGGAGTACATCGGACCACTCACATCTTTATCATCGTACATCGTGCGGACAATGCATCTATCGATTGTTTTATGTGGGCGATTATTATAACTGACGTGATCATGATGGTATTGAAACTTAAACAGCGTCTACGCCGCTTCCGGACAAAGACTTGGGGGGCTCGAGTCTTTGCGAGAGTTGGGAGATAAGAATTCAAGATTCCCAAGTGCGGGTGTGGTTATGTGTATGCCGAAGGAAGTATTTGTTGGATATATTAGAGGAAAATGGTATCTTCCAGATTGTAAGCGCATGAATCTTTTCACATGGATCCGAATCGAGCTATTACTGGGGCAGGAGGCAGGCTACGAGATCAGGGAGATATCATTTAGTGGGAGGCAGAACTACCTCACCATCACCCTCACCCGATCGGACATTTCCTTTCCTGTGAGTGTAGTTAGTTAGTTCCTACAGTCACCATGTGATAGTCAGGGATCTTGCATGATCGTATCACCAGTTATATCGAACAGATCGGCGAGTGTTATGAAACGGAGGTCACAGGGTTGTGGATGTTATGTGGGGGCGGGCGGGGCTCGCGTGACGGAAGCTCCACTTCGGGATATTGTGGCAACAATATCTTGGAGACTAAGGAAATAAGATGTGGTGGCTGATGCAGTCTTTGGGCTGGAGTATGTCGAGCTATGGCGTTGGCAACTTGTGAACTCATATGCCAACTTGACACTTGGGAACTCTAAACTATTTTTTGGGCATTAGGTTTCTCGTTCCAAGCATGAACTTTTCCTCTCACAACGGAAGTATATACTAGATCTTTTAACTGAGACCGTTAACAAAACTGCCGAGCTTGTAAATACTCTATTAAAGAGTAAATCCACTTGACTGTCGATCTATCTTGATCAAATTCCGACAAATAAGAAAATTATCGGAGACTAGTGGAAAAGTTTATATATCTAACCCACTAGACACATTATATCTTATGCAGTTAGCATTGTGAGTCAATTCATGCATAACCCAAGCAATCAACACATGAGCATTGTCAATAGTATCCTAGCCTATTTGAAGTCTTCCCTATGTAAAGGAATTTTGTTCTCCAAACATGGACATCCCCAAGCAATAAGGGATACCTGAACTCGACTTTGCGAACCAAAGTTGGATAGAAGTCCACATCAGGATACATATCATTTATTGGAGGTAATTTGGTAACTTAGAGGAGTAAGAAACAAAGTGTGGTCTCATTGAGCAATGCAGAAGCTAAACATAGTGCTCTTCATCATGCAACCACATAGCTTACTTGGCTAAGAATGCTCTTAAGCGAGTTTGGATTTGATCCTAGGAAACCAATGGTGGTTTTTTTGTGATAACACAACAACTATTGAGATTGCAACCAATCCGATCTGGCGACATTAAACGTATTGAGCTTCATAGAGACTACGTCAAGGGCTTGACTTAGATTATGCCCAAATAACAATTCCCTACATCAAGAGTGTTGATCAGTTGGCAGATATAATGACCCATGTTGTTGCTAGTGGACAATTTTAAGCTTCATTATCCAAGTTGGGCAAGAGTAATATATATGCACCAACTTGAGGGGTAGAATTAGCATATAAATCAGCATTCATTTGATTGATTATGTTTCCTTTTATTTATCGAGATTTAGTTTATTGATTTATTGATTTATTGATTTATTGATTGCAATTGATTGATTGACTATACAAATATAGTCACATGTTATTTGTATTTATACCCGTGAGATAAATGAAATGAATCATTCAGCCAATTTTCAATTTCTATAATTTCTTCTATTTCTTTAGGTAATCAAAGATAATTGAAGGAAAAAATGTATGGTTCATTGAACACAAACACCCTATTTATATACAAGACAATCTCAAACCAAATAGGAAAGAATATATAGTTTCCTAACTCTACATATATACATGTTTCCTTTTATACATTGGTTTTAATTCTACAATCTTATAACGCTCCTCGAGTTGGAGGCGTAGATGATGATAAATGCTAGAACATTCTGAATAACTAACTTGATCCTACTCCAATGGTTTGTAGAAAAGATTCTCCTAACGATTCTCCAATCTTTACATATCCTGTAGAGATCAACCCCAAATGGATCTTATCACAGACAAAATAGCAATATATCTCAATATGATTGGTCCGTTCATGAAATACCGAGTTGGATGCTCTATGTATGACAGCTTGGTTATCACACCAAAGCTTCGCTAGTACTAAAGTTTCGATGCCCACTTCCATCAATAACTAACGTATCCACATCACATCACATACACTTTCCATGAGACCAAATTGCCTCCAACAAAGACACAATATTTTGAGGTAGATTTCCTATCTTCCTTAGATTTTGCCCAGTCTGCGTCTGAAAAGCACTCAATTCTAGTATGTCCATGCTTCTTATAAAATTTGCCACATCCAAGGACTTCTTTCAAGTAGCATAGGATATGCTCTACAATTACCGATGACTAGCGTGGGAGATGGCGTATCTTGATCAAAACACTTCTCTTGAATAAGCGATGTCAGAGTGAGTTACGCCAAGATGGTTGAATTTCAAATAATATTACGTATCTCTCGGGATCTTCAAAATAATTCTCCTTCCATATTGATTTGTGCATTAGAATTAAAAAACAGGGTACTACCATGGTTTGAGAAACGATTTCCACACTATCTCAGATAACATATCAAATACATATTTTGGCTGACATAACAGAATTCCTGCTCACTTCTCATGACTTCAACACTCAATAAATACTTCAAATCCTTTGTGTGAAACTAATTATGAAGAAAGGATTTAAAAGATAATATACCTTTGGAGTCACTCCCAGTGATGACAATATCATCCACATACACTTCTGAATACATTAATGCGGAGCTGAGATTTTTATAGAAGGCAATTGGTCGGGACTTCTACTCTTTTGCATGCCAAATATCTCAACTATCTAACTGAATTTGTCAAACCAAGTATGGGAACTCTGTTTCAAACCATAAAAAGATTTAGAAGACCAGCCTTGCCTTCTTATCTCGGGTTGAGCTGACAAACCACGAAAGGTTGCTCCATGTAAGCACCTCTTCTGAAGATCTCCCGTGTAGAAAGGCATTCTTGATATCAAGCTTATGTAAGTCTCAATCATAAGCAACAAAGAGATAAGCGGTGAGCATGTATCGAAGCATTTCTGAGAGAAAATGCTCAAAAATAAACGACTCTCTAGTCGATCATAACCCTTGCGCCCAGCAAGGCGAGTCTTGATCTAACAACGGACCCATCGGTTAAACTTCTTCACCCAGACGCAGTAGCCGACCAATAGTCTTCATTCCGGTAGGTAAGGCACCAGTCCACGTACCATTGTCATCCCAGGCGCATTTCACTCCACCCGCAGCACTACGCGATCGGGGTGAGATAAAGCCTCATGTATAGTGTTAGGAAGAGAAATAGAATCTAGAGATGCAATAAATGAACAAAATGAAGACAACAAATGGTTATAAGGAACAAACGAAGATATTGGGTAAAAAAGCCTGATGATGTTTACCTTTATAGGAATCTGTTCGGAAGATCATCCACTCCTAGGTTGGATCTAATGATCAAACATGGGGTGTTGGACTATACACGAGGGTTTTAAGCGCAGTATACACGAGTAGGGTTTTAAGCGCGGCTCCCGAGTAATGGGAGGTTCTTCTCGAGATCTTTAGCTTTGACTCTAATACCATTTATTTATGAATCGCGAAGCTTTGATGCATAAGGGTTTTTAACAAGAATCGTGGGAGGCGGGAGTGGAACCGAGTGAGAAACGGAATAAACCCGATAAATCATCATCCTCCTGGAAACCATAATATGTAGTTGATGATAGGAAAGCGGGTAATCTCAAAGATACGAAGCATCTATAGACACAAAGTAACGTCGAACAGTGGGACAATAACACCTATACCCTTTTTGAACACAAGAATATCCCACAAAGATACACTTTAAAGCCTTCGGATCAAGCTTTGAAACTTAAGGACGGACATCTCGAACAAAGCATGTGCATCCAAATACCTTGAGATCAATAGGGAATAATGGATTATTTGGAAAACAATTGGTGGTAAGGAATAGCCCAATTAAGAACCGGTGAGGGCATCCTGTTAATCAACAAGTGAGAGCTGCGTCGGCCAAGTACAGGGACATTACCATCCTGAGCGAGAGCCTGACAATCTCGAAGATATCTATTCTTTCTCTCGACTACCCTTTTGAGATGGTGTATCCCAGCACACTGAGTCTGATGGGAGAATCCCATGTTAGCCAACATGAGCAGTGAAAGGCTCCGAAAAATAATCCTTGGTGTTATTACTTCTCAATGTTTAAACATAAACATGGAATTATGTTTGAATTTCATCACAAAAAGCACTAAAATGAGAAAAAAGCTCGGAACGACTTTTCATTAGATAAAGCTATGAAATAAGTGAAGAAAAGAATACTTTTCTTTATTGAATGGGTGAATTACATAGTATAGAGACACCTATATATATACAAAATAATGGAACAAAAAGGAAACAAAATAAAGTGTAAAAGGAGGATAATGTACAAATGTAAGAGATAAACCAAAAGAATATCTAAGAGAATATTCTATAATTCTAAACACTTTCCCCATTAAGTTTGGAAGCGTAGTGATCAGAATGCGAGAGTTATTTACAAATGTATAATTCTAGAACCTATGAGAGATTTGGTGAACACGATACTTCAGTTAGTTTTCGAGTTCGACAAAACTAGTAGTCAACTGACTGATGATCTTCTCTCTACGATGGTAGGCAAATCCACTTCAATATGCTTGAAATCCTCTCATGAAGAGCCAAGGTTAGATACGATATGGAGCGGCTTGATTATCACATAATGCTTTGTTTTGTTTATCCCTTCCACGGCAGCTCAAGAAGAAAATGTCTTAACCATATGATTTCACATGTCGCCAAAGTTTATAGCTCGTGATACAACTGACATTTGATCGCTCTGACATCTTGTTTCTTACTCTTCCGGGAATCTTTGGGTTTACCCGATAAATACACAATACCAGGAAGTTGGCGTCTATCTGTAGCGGTGAACCACCGATCACGCATCACAATATCACCAAACCGATACGGGGTGTGACCTCACATTTTCATATAAGCTTGCCCTTAGCTGGTTATCCACGCCATGTGATTCTGAGAATCATGACGTCTGCTTGACTATCACGTAGTGATTACGAAGCCTTCTTTCAACACTCTACGGAAAAATGTCCCGGTCGGGTGATGGTGAGATAGTTTAGTTTTCCACCAGTCTTCCGTATCTCACCGGATCACGTAGAGGCTCACTGTCTAGTCACCAGGCTTTGTGCGAATCCATAGGGTGTCTACAGGGTTGCAATCTAGCATGCACACTCTTCTAATACCCGAGGCACAACTCTGGTCGCGCCACCTTGATTTAGATTGAGGCTATCTCGATCCACATAAAATCTTGAGTTTCTGAGTCCTTGATCTGAAAGTGGCTAAGAGATGTTGTTTGACCTGAAAACAATCATGATCATTGCGTGATAACAATATCATCACATAAACAATCGAATAAATGCCTTCACTTTGAACTGATATGATGATGAAAAGCGGTGATTAGTTGTAATCTTGAGTCATACGAACTCCTGAGAACACATAGCTAAGCCAGAAGCGAGCCCGAGTTCGGGGATGCAGCGAGCCATATAATGGCGGCGCCCAGCACCGCGTACCAATCCGAGACTCTCGCAAGCAACGAGCCAGTGGTTGCTCCGTATGAACCTCCTACGGTCGCCATGTGAGAAGGCATTTTTGATGTCCAACTTATACAAAGGAGACACTTTGAAAGGGGGAGTTCGGAGGGGAGTTCAGGAGATGCTCTTGGCTGCAAAGAAGAAGACCCTTTGGGTTGAAACACCCAAAGGCAAATCTCTCTTGGGGGAAATTGATTCTTGACCTTAAAGAAGAAGAAGGAGATTTGAAGAGGAGAAATGAGTTTCATTTACACTCTTCTCATCTTTTCTTGTTTTTCCTCATTTTCTATGGTTGTATTTCTCCTCTCCATGAGCTAATCTCATTTTCTAGGGTTTTTGATGTAGTTTGACAATGAACTATGGTGTTGTGCTTTAATCTGTAAATCTTTGAACCTTAAATCTCATTATATTAATTGTTTTATTCTAATCTTCATGCTTGTTGATGATAGATCACCATTAACATGATTTGTGACCTAATTTGAGGTTGAGAAACGATAATTAGGTTAGACCATGAATAGAATGTCATGTTTCACCATAGAATAGAGATATTTGTGGGTTACATGCGGCTTTATGGATTCTAATGTTTAATGTATCCTTAGTTATGATGGTTTGAGGTAGAGATACATTAGAATATTTTCCAAGGGTAGATTGTTATTGCTTGAGAAAGAATAGCATGTGCTTAGGTGAAATCCGCCATTAATATATAATTTAGGCATCATTGGGACCATTTTGAATCTCACCTTAGGAATTTGTTAGATGAAATCAAAACCCTAGGTTTTCTTGTAATTACATTTTCTCTTTACATATTAGAGACTTTAGTTTAGTTTGTTTTCTATTTCAACTTCTCACATTTGTGTTATCCAAATAAAGTTAGGACTATTCTAATTTCGGGTAATTAATGTGATCCTCGTGGGGCTGATGCCTTGCTCACTTTATTACTTGAGGCGACGCGTGCACTTGTGTGCATAGGCGTATACATTTTACATAGCACATTTTGAACCTATCAATTATGTCTCAAAGGAAGTATGTCTTGGATATATGGGAAGTAGCGTCTTCAGGTATGGCATTAGGCATCTGTGGATCGAATGTCAAGCTTGTGCAGGCGGGGGAGGCCTCTACGAGATCGAGGGGAGATGTCGATGACTAGTAGGGGCCAGACTACCTCACCATCACTCAGGCCCCGGGACATTTCCTTTCTTATGAGTGTAGTTAATTGGGTTTTCTGCAATCTCTGCATGTGATAGTCAGCTGGTTTTGTTGTGATCAGGTAATCTCAGTTATATCAAGGGAACACGGGCGGGGTGTTATATGAAAGCAGTCCCACTTTTTGGATTGTTGGATATTGTGATGCATGGCCCCGGGCAAGCTCACTGTAAACCAAAGAGCACTCCCTTTGGGATATTGTGTATTTATTGGAGCAACTTAATATCCTTGAAGGTAAGAAATAGGATGCGTGATCGGGTCTGTGAATCTTTGAAGGCGAGTATCAGTATGGGCAGTGATTTGTGAACTCATAGTAAACGAGCGACAGTCGAGAAAGAATTAGGAATGATGGATGAGGAAATGACGTTTGTGTGTGATAGCCGGCGATCCTGCCAGCGTTGCTTCAATGATCTTTCATGAGATGATAAGCGTATTAAGAATGGACTATAACTTCATTCGAGGAGAAGATTGCCTCGAGATCGTGACTACTTTAGTTTTGTCAGTTCGAGTATGAATATGGCTGTACCACTAAGTCTCTGCGGGTCGGGGATTCGATACGTTTGTAGCAGACTTGGTGCGTATGACTGTATCAACTTCGGGCAGGGAAGCGATTAGGAATCGGATATTCTTAAGAGGACACAGTACGGTTTGTCCTCCTTCCTTTCTTGTCTGATACTTTCCTTTCTTTTTGTACTTTATGTGTTTCCTTTTTACATCTCCCTGATGTAAGTAGGTAAGACCTGTACTGTTCTTTTTATCAATTTAATAAGAAAAGTAGTCTTTTCTTCTATCCTTTCACAACATGACTCCTGATTGATGAGGGATCATTTAGAAAATTAGGACATAGAAAAGCTTTTTAGAGAAAGGCGACGGCTTGACGATGTAATTCGAATAAGGTAACAACTCCAGAACAAGTAACAAATTGTGGCGCCTACTGGATCAGGATGTATGAGACCCTGAGCTTCGCATCCTCTACGATAATCCCACAACCGTCAAGATCCTTAATCGGATGATAATTAGGAAAAAATGTAATCTGGAATTAAGTGTACAGAAGTGAGCTTACTCCACAAAATTAAATTAAAGATGATTTAGTAAACTCATAGGTGGAGTGAAGTGATTAGAGGAGCAGTATGAATTGCCCCTAACCCAAGGACATAAGATGTTGATCCATCTGCAAGAGTAACAATAAAGGTAGAAGGGTGTGACTGAAACGTAGTAAATAAGTTGAAATTATCTATCATGTGGTCGGTACCTCCAGAGTCAATGACCCATATGGAGGAAGACAAAATAAGACATGTGTTGGTTTTACCTAACTCGACAAGTATAGTGATAGAACTAGATGCAAACTTCAGTGGTTCCTGATAATGTATAGACTAAAATCTTTGATTTTATTAATGACTTTCTACAATTTAAATCATTGCATGCCACGGATTATGGCAATGATAATGACACACGACTCCTCACAAGAGGGGTTTCTCTTGTGAGTCATAAAGGATCCTAACTCACAACGAGCCTTTGAGTGTCCAAAAAATACTAGAAAAATATGATCTTGCAAGGGAAAGTGACCACTTTTCCTCAAACACCACGCTAAATGGATTTGGTCCCCAAAAACCACAAATCACCTCTTTATGTTACTGAATCTCGAAGGAATCAAGGAAAAGAGAAAGAAACCCAATTAAAACATGTATGTCGGACACAAAAAGCTTTGAAAAACAATATTTGTTGGCTGGAAGGAAGGCGAGGGAGGCCTTGAGCTGTTGGCGGTAGGTGAGAGCTCTTTGGAGGGGCGCATGGCCATGCTATGTCTCACGCGCATGCAAGGAACAAAATGTCGGTTTTTTCGGCCAAAATATCACCAAAATATAGGATATCGGCCGGCACCGACACGATATTGCCAACCAAAAGTCGGTTGGCCAAAAAATCGAAAAAAATAAAAAAAAAATTGAAAAAAATAAAAAAAAATCGAAAAAAAATCGCGGTCTTTTACTGCGAAATTTCAGAAGTGAGTGGCAGGCGTGTGAAATTTGGGAAAATGTAAAAAATGTGATATCATCGATATTTTAGAAAAAATCGATTAATGTGATTTGGCAGCGGAGTCCAAATTTCGTCCTAATATTATCCAGCGATTCGATTTCATCCCAGCCTTTTGTGCATCAAAAGGTATATTTTTTATCCATGATTTGATTTTAAAATGAAGCTGATCCTAATGGTTCATAATGATTTCTAACGGATATCGATGATCAAAGCGGTCGATTTGAACCAAAATCAAATCAATGGTTAGAAATAAATCACAGCGGTTTTGCAACCAAATCGATTGCTATTTGACTCAAAAAAGTACATAAATACTAAATGTATAATTTGTCTGAAACTCACATCCATCCATCCGAAGTTCGTTTGACTCAGGTGTTTTTTCTTTATTCTTTATCCTAATGTTTTGAAGATATTGATTTTTAGGTTTCAATTATAACGAAATCTGATGTTAATTAAGATATGTTTCTTTATGAATTTATTTTGTGTTTATGCATATTTTATTTTTTAAATGTATATTAGTTTTATTTTGGTATTGAAGAGTTTATAACAAATATTTTTATACTATAGTTTTATTTTAGTTTTAATTTGATAATAATAAATTAAGTTAGATATAATGTTTAAAAACTAAATATTACACATCCTACTAATAACAAATTTATAATTATTTCATGTTAAAAATTTAAGAATCTTCTTAAATATCTTAATAATATTATTTTATTTCATAATATTACTAGCTAATATAATTTTAGTTAATTTAATTATATTAGTTATTTAATTAATAGTACATTAAATTTGAAACATTTTTATACTATAATCTTATTTTAGTATTTGGAAACATATTACTTACATTAAATTTTAGTTATATAATATTTGAAACCAAATATTATACATCCATACTACTAAACAATTATAACTATTTAATGTTAGAAATTTAGATCTTCATAGATATTTTAATAATATTATTTTAGTTCATAATATTATTAACTAATATAATTTTTAGTTCATTAATTATATTAGTTATTTAGTTAATAGTACATTATTAAATTTGAAACATTTTTATACTATAATCTGATTTAGTAATTTGAAACATATTATTTACATTAAATTTAATTATATAATGTTGAAACTTAAATATTACACATCTACTTTACTAAACAATTATAAGCTATTTGAAGCTTGTCGACAAGATTTACCATATTATATATTTCCGCGACAGTCTTACAAGAGGTTGATTTGAAGAAAGTCTTTATTAGTAATAAATGGGCGTCTCACAAGCAGCGGGACGGAAGTTGGACATGAGGTTGAAAAAGCTAGAAATGTTCCAGTCGTGGATATTGGAAGAAGATTGACTAACGATGTGCATCTATAAAACACTATACCTGGCAGCTTAGCATTGTTTATTCAAAAGTCATCCCATCCATGCCATTTGTCTGAATTGGTCAGTTGTTGAAGAAGCAAAATTAAAGTAAACTTAAAACTAAAGAGTGGGTGAAATATATCATCTAAGTAGTTCAGGATCGAACCATAAGCATCCTCTTCGTGCAACAGGTAACTAATTAATATCCTCTTCACGGATATTCACATTCAATAATATTATGTTTCTATTATTATCACATAATAATTCTCAATAACTATTTTAGCTACTATCTAAATCAAAATTTCAATATAGACCTTTGGGTTAGTTGTGACCTGAGAGCTACTTAATTTATTCTTGGCGTTTTCTAATTAGATCCTAATCTTTGAAGGTCTTTGTAATTTTTGGAAATTGCGATAAGTGTGAGTTTCTAATTCTAATTAATTGATTCAATTTATTCGATTAATTTTTATTTTAGATTTTGACATTTTGAATTCACAACTTATACTATTAAGAGATACAAAAATGGATTTGGCATTCGAAACAATAACATCAAGATCAAAAATGATTCTGGTGAGTGTTAATTCTCATTAAAAGTAAATTTCTAACTATTTTATTATTATATATTGAATATAAGTAATTTTATTGCGGCTGAATTGTAGTTTTTGTATGGAAATCACGCTCGACATTAAGAATTTGGCCTTGAAGGGTTCTTCCGTCGCATCATCTTGAGTGTGTGAGAAATTAGACACGTTTGTTGTAATTCATACCCGAACAAAAGAAATCGAAACACTTACCTAGGCTCCCGACAATTGGTTTTCTATTACAACATGAAACTAAAGATACGTGATATGGAGGCAGAGACCGATAAAGTTGCTGAAAATAATTTCTTCATTTCCTTGAAATTTCAGCTAAGTTTGGTGAAGAAGACGAGAATCAACTATTTCAATGGGTTAGACCTCTCCATTTAGATGATGAAGATGGAAATCCTAATCCATGGTGCTACATGTCGAGAAAAGGTGTTAATGTTGAGCGGAGTTTTATGAAAAAGGTTGCCAGTGAAAGTTTTAGTCATGACGGGGACTCATTTCAACTTTGTTGTTGCTTCTAAACCCTCTTGGGTTAAGTGTTGAACATAGTATTAGTAGACGAGTTTGCTAGTACTTCTACTATAGGTTATGATGAAACGAGAGGAGAGGGACCCGATAATGAAGTAGTGATCACCCCAGTGGTTGTGGGGATGTGCGGATCGCATGAGTCAAATATCGAATTGAGCGGTGCAGGTGAAAATGATTTGCATCGCACATAAGATGAAACCACACAGGTCTAGGAGACCCGATCAAGAACTATTGGAGCCATTGGAAGAGAAGCCATATAGAGGAAGACGGCGAAGGATGGCCTTTGTCTGATGAGGATTCGTTTTTCGGCGGTTTGAGTCCATGAGTATTGGAACTCAATTGGTTATTCGTCGAATGAGGTAACATATTTCCTCCTTACTCCTGATGAGTTATGGTCGGCCTTAACTTCCCACATCCTTCGAGGTTATTGAGTGAAGAATATGGAATTATGTATCACCTCATGATCCACAAATGACATTCAAATTCCACCAACAAATGTAACAAGGATTTCAAACGGCGTGTGGGTGGTACGGGTTTTTATACATAGAGAGGTTATGGGTAGGAGTCAACAGATTTATGCATGGCATATTCGAAGTTACAATCAATATTATCGGAACACCATGTTTTGGTATGAATATTGTCTTCATCAAGATGAGATCCCTTCATCAAATAACGTAATCGAGCCACATCGGTCTTCATTTTGGTTTTAAATGACTATTGCAATGTAATTTCGATAAGTCTAATGAATATCATCTTGACAAATGTATATTTCTTCTATTTATGTATTTTTACTAGTTCAATAAGTATTTCCATGAATTTGAAGTATTTTTGTTAATTTTTCATTTGCAGATATTTTTGTCAAATATCGCGTCGATATTTACGGATATTTAGATATATCAAGTAAAATCAAGCTCTGGGATATATCGTAATTCTAGATATTTTGTTCCTTGCGCGCATGGCACATGAGGAACAATGTAGCAACAAAGAGTTTGCATTGGTGGCGCGTGGAGGATTTGTCCTACTGAGATCCTTCTATGCGGTGGACGTGGGGATCTGGTGATGTCGATTCGAGTGGAATTGGTCGTCGGCCAGGGTTAGATCAACGGAAGAGTTCGTGGGGAGTTGGCGCCAGACGGTGAGAGGACCTTCTCAAGATTTCCCAAAATCGCACTACTGCTCGTGGCCTTAGGCTTTGATGTACCATTGAACTAGAGATAATTGAATGAAAAATTATGGTTCATTGAACCTGAAACACCTTATTTATATAAAAGACAATCCCGAACCAAATAGAAAAGTATGAAGTTTCCTAACTATAAATACATGTTTCCTTTTCCAGCTAGTTTCTAATTCTCTGATACTATAACACTTTCCATTAGGGTTGCACTCTTAGATGTAATCTACTGTGCCTTGTAGGTGAAGATCTATCTTTTGCAAGGATAACTGCTCATTCTATGTACTATATTTCTAAAAAAACCTGCCCTTCATGCCATAAACATGAGGAAGATAATAAAATCAAAAATTGAACTAAAATTCAAATTAAATTGAAAAAAATGATGTTAATTGTCAAAAGAAAATGAGAAAAATAGAAATCTTTTTTTAAAGAAAAAGAAAACAGAGATACAGAAACCACGGGCAGTGCTCCATTTTGTGGTTCTTTTGTATATGCTCATGAGCGTCTTTTTTTCTCTCAAATTATTCCTTTAGGTTAGTTCTTTCACCACAATAGTTTCATCCATTCATAAATGTGCATTACTTCAATCTGAAACATGTACTCAGGGCTGTTATCAAATGGACTGATGAGAATAGCCTAAAAGTGATTTGTAATTATAAAGGAACCTCAATTAACATTCATGTAGGCTTTTAAATAAATCACAACCACTTTTTTCTTCCTTTTTTCCCCACAAAAATTCAAGGAAATTTTAGACTTGACCAAAAAACATACAACAAGGTTTGAATAAAGTGATCACAGGAACCCATAACTGAACTCGGACGAGCTTTCACAGCTGGAAGATTTAATCGAGAAAAAGGAAACAATAAAAATGAGCAGGATTCTAAACCCCAATCTACATGTAGCAGATTTGGGAGTTTATCCACATCTCCAGCAGCTCATTTGCATGCCTAATTAAACAAAGAAACAACAAGCATGCATTACCTCAGGTGCAAAGCACTCACAGGACATAACAATGAAAAAATTAAAAAAGCATCAAAATTATTCTTGAGCATGCAGCAGCATCAAAAACTATATAAAAACTAAAAAATGTCATAAGTAGAAAAAGAACTAGAACCAATATTGGAAAGAAGGAGATACCCAAAATTCCATTCAGCTAAAACACTTATAAGGACCAATGCGGAGATGGAGAATACAGCCCACTAGATCCACAAGCTACAAACTTGACAATATCATAACTTCCTTCAAAATTATACTGAACAGCACAGATGAATTTTGGAAAGGACGTCAATAAGTGAAAGAAATGGACATTATCCAGATAACCATCAAGGTGGTTTCCAGATCACGACCATAAAAGAAATATCTAACCTGTCACTAACTGGTTCATACCCATTCCAGAACACGTATGTTTGGATAACATCTGCCCCACCTTCCTTGCTCTTTGCAATAAGATTAGGCCACATCTGTAGTCATTTTAAACAAATAAGACATGGGACACACACACCAGTAGCGATCATGCAGTAAAGGCTATTGTTCAGTGACAGAATGAAATTGATTCAAGATGCAAGGAAGAAGAAAAAGTACTGAAAATGCACACACACAGAATGAGATTGATTCAAGATGCAAGGAAGTAGAAAAAGTACTGAAAATGCGCACGCACACACACAGAGAATGAGATTGATTCAAGATGCAAGGAAGAAGAATAAGTACGGGAAATACACACGCATGCACGCACGCATACACACGCACACATATATATATATATACACACACATACTAACAGAACAGCACAACAAAAGTGGCTAGGACACAAAGAAAAGAGAAGATAGAAGAACATGGTTGAAGTGGAACAAAAACAAACTCGGGGTTGTGGCAAAAGCAAAGTGAATTCAACCCCACCCAACCAATGTGTGAGCTTGCCTACATTTGTCACACGTAAGTTGGCTTTTAGTTGAGCACCTCCAAGGAGTTAAGGCTGCATTAAGCTATGAGCAGTCAGCTGTGATTAAGGACTAGATTGGACCTAACCTTCTTTACAATGATTGGAATTGCTATCTGACATGCATTGCCTCAATTGGGTTCACTTTTCTTCATAAATGTGTCCTCAATGAATTACAGCGAATACAGTTGTTGATGGAATAATAATATTCATAGAGAACAATACTAACAAAATAAATAAGTGAACTATAATTGTTGACTTAGATGGAAAGAAACTTACAAGAAGTTTGAAACTATGACTTGATACATTTTATTTAAAGTAGCTGGTGGTTTTGATACCCACTAATGTAGGACAACTCTTAGGATGGTTGTCTACACTCCAAGTAGGTAGGCTCAGTTTGACTCACCATTTCACCCAAAAAAAATTATATCCACTTTGTCAAGAATACAAGCACTCTCAAGATATGGGTTAAGATTAAGTGGTAATTGAAAATTCAATTCTACACTTACCTTGTTTTGATGATTATGGTAGACAAATAAATCTTCCACATTAATTATTGAACTAAAATGCAATTTTGAGAGAAGCTCTAATGATGGAAAAGAGTGCGTGGAGAGATGGAAGATCAAGTGATTGAGAAAAGGATAAAGGACGGAATTTTCTCCGTCAAATCTCATTTTAAAGTGTTGGAGCTAATCTTACAAAGAGCTTCTGCTTGCAAGTGTAGTTTAAGTAGTTGGATGCTACCAAAGGTAGGCTTCTTTTTAAAGGAGAGTACACTTGGAAGGACTTGGTACTGGACAGGAATTCAGAGAAGAGGGATGCCTTTAGCTGATAGATGACACTTATGTCTTTTAAAGGAAGAGTCTCTTGATCATATTCTCCTTCATTTTGTTTTTGCAAGGACTATTTGGCATTTAATCTTTTCATCATATGGGGTAAAGTGGATACTTCCCTCTTCTACTAGAGAGACTTTAATAGGTTGGCATGTTTCTTCCATGAGCAAGAAGAGTAGAAAATTTCAAAATATGAAGAAAAAAAAACTACTAAATTGTTATGATTCCTTTTTTACAATCCCAGGATCCATTTAAACATGTGGCTGGCATTCCGGTCCACAAAACAAGGAGAAAATCAAGGAAAACTAATTACTAATAACTACTAATAACTACCAATAACTACCATAAACTATCAAGAACTCTTAAAGAAACAATTTGAGAGGTTACAACTATTCATATAAACAATTATTTGATAGGTTACAACTATTCATATGAGATTTCCTACACTCCCCCTCAAGTTGGTGAATATAGATCTTCCATTCCCAGCTTGCTAACATTTTCATGAAATATGTTGTTACACAATCCCTTTGTCATCACATCTACAAGTTGAAGTCTTGTCGAGACATACGGAGTTTATATCAATCCACTGCCTAGCTTCTCTTTAATAAAGTGTTTATCTATCTCTATGTGTTTCGTCCGATCATGTTGCACTGGGTTTTGAGCTATATTTATAGCTGATTTGTTATCACAATATAGCTTCATCAGTTTGTTCCATTGAATCTTCTTTTGGAGTCTTTAGGATAATTTTGACCTGATAATTCATATACTCTGTTTGTGTGTAACTCACAAACTCTACTTCGGTAGCTTGACCTTGCTACCACACTCTGTTTCTTGCTTCTCCAAGATATCAAGTTTCCTCCAAGAAAGGTAAAGTAGCATAGAGGTGATGCGCATCGACTAAAGACCTACTGAAGTTTGCATTTGTGTAACTACCAGATCAATTGTAGATCCCTTTTTGAATAAAATTCCCTTCCTTGGATGTGCTTTTAAGTAATGAAGCACTCAATAGACTGCATGTAGGTGAACTTCTCAAGGATCATGCATAACTGACTGATAACACTAACTGAGTAAGCTATATCCAACCTAGCATTGCGAGATAGATGAGTTTCCCAACAAGTCTTTGGTACAGATCTGCATCCATTGCCTTATCTCGAGAGCCTCACTTAATCGTGATTCTATTCGATGGGGTTCCAGTAGTTTTCATTTGTCATGAAAATTATTTCCTTGAGCAAGTCTACAAAACACGTTTGTTGAGAAATAGAAATTCCCTACCTTGATCCAGCCACTTCAATCTTCCTAAATATTTTATTTCAAATTCCTCGTCTGAACACGGATTCAAGGCCTCCTTCTCTACTTCATTGTTTCATGTCACTATAATGTCATCCACATACACAATTGAAATAGTGACTCCCACTGAAGCCGAATGCTTGATGAAAAGTGTGAGATCTCCTTGACTTTGCTCATAGCCACCGGCAATCATCACCTTGGAAAACCATCCAAAACAAGCACATAGGGATTGTTTCAGCCCATATAATGCCTTTGTTGATCGACAAACCTTGTTCTTGTCCAGCTCCCAATCACGATGGAATGCTCCTTATAAATTTTCTTTTAAAGTGAAAGTCTAATGTTATGATTGGTACTTGAAAAATGAAAGCAAGAAAAAGGTAAAGAAAGGAAGATAAGTTTTCCCTTATTTGGTTAAATTTATGAAAAACTTATTAAAAAAAATAAGAATTCGATTTTATTTGATTAACCATGGAAAATTCAAGGAAAAACGAAGAACAAATTACAAATTATTAATTTTTATATTTTATAAAACTTATTAGTGTTAAAATTAGTTTATGAATTGTTTTTATAACAATGAATATAAGTTTGGAGCTCTAAGAGATGAGATTGTGTCCCTAATTGGAGTATTAAAACAACCTAGGTTGTTGAATAAAAACAGTACATGTGCTCTTAAAATAAATTTTCTTTACTTTTCTAACTTATTTTCCTCACTATTTTTTGAGAAAGTAGTAGGGAATATAATGCATTATTTTATTCAGTATTTTCCTTTATATTTTCGTCACTATTTTGTAAGAAAAGTAATAGGAAAAATAATGCATTACTTTAAATAGGCCTTCAAAGCCTTCAGCTTGGAAGCAAGAATAAAACTGAAAGTACCAGTGAAGTTCAAACCATGCCACCAGTTCTTCAGAAATTCCTTGAAACCCTCAACTCTTAACCACATAATCTCAAACCGAAAAGGAGAAGGCCCTTGATGAATCCCCCCAACGTCAAGGAGAATCGGGAAGTGATCAAAAACAAGCCTAGGCAAAGTAGACTGAACCACATTGCTGAAATACCCCTCTCCATCATCGTAAATTAAAAAACAGTCAAGGGATGTTTTCAATAGGATGGAGGTGAATAAGTGTAATGCTTTGCAGGGGGTGAGTTATTGGGATGTCCTAGAGAATGATAGGTCATTGTCTTTGGAGGGTTTTGAGAAGCAAAACTTAGCCGGGGAGGACTTTAAATACTGGTCCTTGTTGAAGGAAGTTTCATGCAGACATGAATCCATGGAGTTGTGGCTAAAAGAGGGGGATAGGAATACCGGTCTTTTTTCACAGAATGGTTAATGCCCATGGAAGGACGAACTGTTCGACGAAAATCAGAATTAATGGGAGTTGGTATGAAGATGAGACTACTGTTAAGTATGGAATTGTTGATGCCTTTCTTGGTTTGCTCTCAAATCCGGGAAGATGGCATCCTAGCTTGGAGGGTTTAAGCTTCAAGCAGATTAGGGGAAGGTGGCTGCTAGGCTTGAAGTTTTCTTCATTGAGGATGAAGTTTTTGCGACAGATTCAGATTTAAATGGGGACAAAGCCCCTGGTCTGGATGGTTTCCCTGGAAATTCAATTGGGATTTTGTTAAAGAGAAAGTTATGAGTTTTTTCTTTGAGTTCTATGAGCATAATAGGTTTGTTCAAAGCTTAAACTCCATGTTTTTGGTCTCGATCCCTCAAAAGGGGGATGTAATAGACATCAAGGACTTTAGGCCTATAAGTCCTGATGATTGGCCTATATACAAATTTTGGCTAAGGTTCTTGCTAATAAACTCAAAAGGGTTGTGGGACAAGTGGTTTCATAGGCTCAAAATGCTTTTGTGGAGAATTCAGGCTCTCTGTACCAATGTGGCTTTATTGATTGCAGTGAGTTGTTGATGCAAGTGGCACCCGAGGGGAAAAAGAAGTGGGATTTTAGCTGACATTGAGAAGGCGTATGACGATCTTGATTAGGATTTCTTATTGAAGGTGATGACCAAAATGGGTTTTGGAACAAAGTGGACTAGTTGGATCCAATTTATTGTATTAGTCGCGACCTGCCCTTACACATCATGGTGGGCCAACCCACCTTCTAGCTTTTTCGAGGAGTTCCTAGAGTTTGAGGCAGGGTGACCCTCTCTCCCCTTACCACTTTGTGTTAGGGATGGAAGCCTTGAGCTATCTCATTCCCAAAGCTATTGAGGGGGGCTTTCTCTTAGGGTGCAAGTTTTGGTGGCAAAGGGAGGGGTGAGTTGATTATTGCTCACTTATTGTACGGAGGACACTATTTTGTTTTGTGAGCCAAAGCATGGTCTTAGTTGCAGGGTTTTTTTTCCTTTTTTGGTTCTTGTTCTCAGTGTTCATCTTTGGTTTTTGTTTGAGGGTCTTTTGGCATATGTGACTATGTGCATTGAGAGTGTCTCCTTTTCCTTGGATTCCTTTTAATTAGATTTTCTCTATATGTAATCAAAAATAATAAATAAGAAAGAACTTTAAAATAAGAAACAATGAAACAATGAATTCATAGAGCAAAAAAGGAAAAAATTTTAGAAAACTGAAAATTAATTTAATAAATAGTTATTTCCAGGGAAAAACTAAAAAGTGTTCTAAAAAAGGATTATGCTCATTCCAGCTGACGCCATTGATGAAATTGTTTCAATTAACAATAAACAAATGGAACTTCCAATATCATTTCCATGGGGTATGGCAATGAAAACCCCCATAATAAAAAAATATTTGTTTTTTAACTTCAAATGAAGCAACTGATAACAAAACAGAGAACACAAAAAAAAAATTATTTTTAATGTTTAAAATGAAACACAAGGCTGGAAACAAATTTGCTTAATGAGAATGAATTTGAAAATGATACGAAGATAAAAACCATAAAACAGAAATCGTACCAGAAGCTTCAGTGGTGAGTTCACATAATAGTTTTTTCTCGCCAGAATCAGAGATTCATCTGAAATCCATGATTTAACCAACCAGCCCCATTTGAATTGCTTCAAATTATGATGTGAATTTCCATATTTTAACCAAGTTTTCCTTGTCTAGATTTGCTTAAAAACAAAAATGAGTAGCAAAATCCTTCTACTATATAGTCGAAAGTTTATAACATTTAAGAATAATCTAAATGAAAATTAATTTTGTGTTAAGAATGTCTTACATCGTGAATCAAAACAAAGAAAACGCTTCAGAACCAAACAATAGCCAATCAAAAGTAATCCCTGACAAGGCAAACAAACAAGGAGAAACAATCCTTCTAGCATATATCTCATAATAGGAAAAGAAAAGGAAATGAAATTTAAATTTTATCTGAATTAATTGCGTTATATTCAGTTGAATGAAAGTCTTTTCATTTCCCGGTCTTGAATAACGGAAATCAAAGCTTCAATCTCTTAAGCTGCTTTTGTCGAAAAGGAGCCAAATCAAATTCCAGATTTTCAGTTGTTCTGTATCTCTAATTTTAATCGAACAGAATAAAACAAAATTACATACTTTATGTCCTTGCAGCCGACAAGACACGAGTCAACGACAATAAGGAAATCAAAATAGAAGAAAGCAATTTCCGGACGGAGACACCGGCCTAAATTTCAATCAGAATAAATAAAGGAAACCTGCAAGAATCTAAAACGTTTAGTTTCAAGCTTTCTTGGAAACCAAACGGTGCCCACTCAAGCATAAGACGGAAATCAAAAATGGGGAAGGCAGTTCAAATTTTAATCAAGTAAAGAAAAAACAACGAATCAAAACTCTGTGACAAAAAAACTTTCTCAGCAACCAAAAGGACCCAAGAAAACCAAAAGTGCTGGAGTGGATACCTCTGGTGTGGCCCGAGGGTAATGAATACCGGCGGAAACCAAAGCATCCCTCACTTTCCATTGATGAGGAGAGCTCTGTTGTCGTAGCTCACATTGAAAGGCACGAACGATTCGCCCAGCTCAATTGTCAAAGAGAAACACAGCAGTGCTGCAAGAAAAGATCTGCCTTGAAACATTTTCTGGGATGAAAGAGAATTCTCCCGGCGAGAAGACACCAAGTAGAGAGCATAGACATAAACGGCAGAAAATACACGACACCCCAAGGATGGGGTATGGCCCACCGAAGCCACGTCAGCAAGCTGGTTTTAGATGGAGACGATCTACCAATCCGGTTTATTCCTTAATGCCTTTGCGACATAGTTTCTCTTTCTTGGAGTCATGTCCTAAAAACAATTTTTTTTCTTTTTTTTTTCCTTTTTTTTTTTTTTTTAAGAAGAGCTACAATAAAATCTAAGTTTATATAAACTCGAATTTTTTATCGGTAGATTTTGATTTTTATTATTTTTGGAATAAGTTTCATAAAAAAATATTATAATATTTCGATCCAATAGCTAAAAAAAAAGAAAGCTTTTTTCAGCCAAACCCAAAAATATTTATCAAAATGGTATATATTCCAATAAAATGTTCAAGCTATTGCATTTTCTTCGTGTCATCGAAATCGTTGTTAATGTTTATAATTTTAAATTTTTTAAAATTATTAAGATTGTAATCATCAATTATGATTTTAAACTTATAATTAAAACCGTAGTTAATGATTATAATTTTTTTTAAATTAAAACCGTAGTTAGGGTTCACAAAAAATTATCAGATGTAATAACTAAAAAGCTCGAAAGCTTTTTTCAGCCAAACCCAAAAAAAATTATCAAAATAGTATATGTTCCAATAAGATGTTCAAGCTATTGCATTTTCTTTGTGTCATTGAAATAATTGTTAATGACTATAATTTTTAATTTTTTAAATCGTTGTTAATAGACTGTAATCATCAACTACGGTTTTAGATTTTAAATTAAAATCGTAATTAGTTATTATAATTTTGAAAAAATTTAAATGATTAAAACGTGTCATGTATAATTTAATTTTAAATTTAAAGCGTGATTTGTACGATTTGTATTTTAAAATTTAAAAACCGTAATTACCAATTACGGTTTGGTAAGCGCGTAAATTAAATTATTTTAAAAGCATGTATTATTTTGGGAATCTTATTTTTAGAAAGATTATCTTGGCACCAGAAACTATCTTTATTTGCTTGTTTCATATTTTTGTTGAATGAATGTATAAACTCCACATTTTTTGTTATTATATGTTTCCAATTTAAAATATGAGACTCATTTTTATTTTAAAAAACTATTTTTAAAAAACGGTTTGAAGTCGTTACTTATTTTCGTTTTTACTTTAAAATGAAAAATAAAATAAAAACTCTAAATGTGACTCTGAATAATATAAGACGGGTTTAAGAAAAGCGAGGTTTAATTACAAAAGTAAATTTATTTATCGGTAAGATATGATCACAGGGAGTTAATATGACTCATCTGGCTTGCTTTAAAGATTTGAGGTCTCACACTAATCGAGCTAGGTAAATATGACTTTTGATTTGTTAATCTACTAGATATCGAGCAAATAAAATAAATACATAAAAGCAATGTGTAAAATAGAATGAAGAAAGCTTACATGAGCTGATAAATGGATGTGAAAAGACTTGATGTTTGTATCTTAACAACAAAGTGAAAAAAATTTTAGGTCATAGGTCAAAAATCAAAGATGAAAATCAGGAATATTGGGCCCATCCAAAACTCATTTATTTATTTATTTATGAATTATTTTTATAAAATTTCATTTTATTTGGAACTATGTAAATAAATGTATTATTTTAAAAAACAAACAAATTAATTTTAATTAAATGAAATAAAATAAAATAAAAGAAAGTTTTGAATGGAATAAAGGCGTAAAATAAAATAAATAAATAAATAAAAAAGAGACAAGTATAGAAAAGTTTTGAAAAATTGACAACTAATTGAAATTCTAAGAAAAAATATAAGGAAAGAAGAATTTGAAGAAAATAATAATAATAAATATAATATTTAAGTAAACTAATGAGAAAATTTAATTTTAATATGAATATATGAAATAAGGGTCTTTAATGGCTGAGGACCAAAATCATGCGAATCGAATTGGCGTATAAGGCGCGTATGGAGTCAGCGAATCGAGTGGGCACTGTATTTTAGGCCCATATATGCTAACCATGGGCATTCACAGGGCAAGCATGATGGGCCTTATGCAGAAATTCAAAGCTTTTGGAAAGGCTTTTAAAATATTGTTGGAGATGAGAATTGAACCCCCACCCTGTCTTTACAAACTTGTCACTTTACCAATACAACTTCATATTATAGTTTTTACTTATATATATATATATATATATATATATATATATATATATATATATATATATATATATATATATATATATATATATATATATATATATATATATATATACTCAACTCATAAATACTTCATTTTCTTTAAGATTTTCATCAAAGCTAATTAAGTCTCACAATTTCTCATTTTATCTCATTTTTTTTTTTTTTTCACAAATTATCTCCAAATTCTCCCGGTTTTTCTCATATTTTTAATGCGCATTCCTTTTCATTTTTTTAAGTATTACATATGTGTGGTGGTGAATCGAGCATTAGTGGCTCCAGTAGTTTAGTTGATGGAGTCATTAATGCTTGATTTGCACCATTAATAATATTATATAATATTAAGAAATATAGAAAGGAAATGAAATATTAAATAATGAGGAGAAGAGATAGTGAATTTGGATAAATTTGTTAAGAAAATAGAGAAACTTAAGTAGTTTAGTTCGAAAATTTTAATTCTATCCCACATTTAGAATGAAAATTTTGATGTATTAATCTTTAGTTTTCGTTTTTCGAATCGTTTCGTCTTGAATTTGGTTGAAAATCGTTTCATTTTCAACCTTCATTTGGACAATTTGGTTGAATTTAATTGAAAGCAAAGGAAAACGTGACTACGCATTTTCGATTAAGTATTGCATATAAAATGTTGAAAATAGTGGTCATTTTTAACTGTTTTGAAATTTGTTTCGTCTTGATACCAAGTAGCTAAGCGTGTTTTCGCTTTGTTTTAGAAAAGTTTGAATAGAAAAGCGAGAAAATTTTCCTACTGCACACTAAACAGGGCCTTAGAGACTTAGTTAGCTTTGATAAATGTAAAAAGTAAAAAAAAAATGACTTGAGGGTAGAGGTAAGTTGTGTAGATCGGTTGGTAGAGTAAAAGGGTTTGCAAACATGAAGAAGCCAGTGTTCAATTCCCTTTCTAACAACATTTTTAAAACCTGATCATCTTGGGCCGTCAGTCGATATAGTCTGAGTTAAATGGGTTAGAGCATAAATAAAAAATGAAAAGTCTAACTTCATGGCGTTGAGGCGGTGATGGGTTTAAAGTCCCCAATTCAAAATTTGGGCGAGTGGGCCTTATTTCTTCAAGTTGAAGCGGCCAGGCCCAGGTATTGGAAACCCTTAGGTAAGGGTTTAAATCCTTAATTTGCATATTTTAAATGTAAATAAGTTTTAAAACCCTAGCCGCCAATCCTCGCTCATCATTTTCTTTGTTAGTCATTTTTCTTTAAGCAAGATGGGTAATTTTTATCATTTAACCTTAAATCACCCCTCTACGCTACTTTTATCATTTCTTCTCAATCCCAAGTGATTCTTTCCGCTAGATATAAGTTTACTTTGTTTTTATTTTTTTTTATTTTTGTCGACAAACATTTACGGGTGTGGATTATATCGTCTTGGTATGGGCGTTAAATTGGGTCAAATGATAAGAAAACGTGGGTTGGACGAATCATTAGTCGTGATTGGCCGATATGTTTGTTAAATTTGGAATGCCAGAGTATTATAATCATTATAAGGTTATCAAATATGTAGGTTTTGAACCGATTATTTATGTTATTAACTGAATCTTGCGTCGTCTTGAAAGTTTTAGGGAATTTGATTATATATATTTCTGCTCGAGATATATGCTAGTTTTGATTAAAATTGTTATTTTAAAAAGATATGTAAATAAGTTTATTTTTATTTTTTTTCTCAAAGAGAGGTGAAGGAACCAACTTTATTTAAAAAAAAAAAAAAAAAATAAGGAATTTTAGAAAATTAAGTAGAGGTAAAATAAAAAATAAAAAATAAAGATACAAATGGTCGTGTAGTCATAAAGGTGGATGAAGAGAGAATTGTTAAGTAATGATGATAATTAATTATAAGAGAGAGAATTGAATAAGAGTAATAATAAAAGAAGGTTACACATTATTAATAATGTGCATGGGTGAATTAAGAGGAAATAACAGGTCATCAAACCCAAGAATTTGTATGAGCAAAATATAGCATATCAATGAAATTATGGGAAATCAGAGCATCACTAATTGTGAAATTATAAATAGTGTTTTCAAAAGCATTAATGAGGCACGCCTTGATGTGAAGCGGTCGAAAAATGCCTCAAGGTGTCTAAAAAGCGTAGAGTGCAGCAAGTAGCGGAAAAATGCATAAAGCGTACGCTTTCACGCCCGCCTTCTTAGCAAAGGCGACATACTCACAAGATCCGAAATGAACATTAAAAAAAAAAAAATTAAACCTATAAAATATAAATTCAAAACACCCAAAGACCCAACCATAATTGTTTGGTTTTGAAACAAAAGGAAAATAGAGAAAAAAGAAACTGTAACCTGTGTCAAGATCCTTGCTTTTCTATCATTGTCGGTTTTCTGTTTGAATCGAAGCTTTGCATCGCCTCGCCTCTCGATTTTGGGAGGTCTCTCATTGTCCCTCGCTCTCTCATTCTCGCTCTCTCATCGTCACTCAAGGTAACGGTCCTCGCTCTCTCATCTCCCATCGAAAATCTCCTCTGTTTGGCCATGAATTTTCATTTCTTAATGGATATATTAGAAGCTAATCCCTTGTTAGGCCTTCTATTAATGTTATTTTTTTCTTAATGCTATTTCTATTAATCCCCTATTTGGCCTTCTATTTTTGTACCAAATCAATATAAATTATATTTGCTAATATTTTTATGATATCTTATTTCCATACATTCAAATTAATCCTATTTTCATAGCAAATCAATGTAATTTCAAATGCTATTTACATATATTTGCTAATATATGTAAATTAATTTTCATGTATGAAAATCTTTTCATACCAAACCTAGTTTATTAAATTATATTAGTAAATTATATTTGATAATTTGTTTATCTTATTTTCATAAAAAGGATAATCCATAAAAATAAAAATATCAAAGCAGTGGATAAATCTAAAATATCCCTAATTTTATATAAATTTCAAAAATAATCTCTATAATTTATCTAAAATAATCTATAATTTAATTCAATTATGTCTTTTTTAAATTGGATAAATCTAAAATCTAACTTGTATTCAATTATATCTTTTTAATTTTATACAAGCTTGTGTTTTGATTATTATTAATGTTGTTTTTTAGAATGAGTTCCACTGATTCAAGAACCTTTAGAAAAGATTTTTGTATCGAAGTATGCTATTGAACTTCTCGAGAAGAAATATTTGAGATGTAAATTTTGCAATCAAAGATGTATGGGAGGAGTCAATAGACTTAAGCATCATTTAGCTGGAACTCATAATGGTATGAAATCATGCAACAAAGTTAGTGAAGATGTTATATTGGAATGCAAAAAGGCATTGATCAATTTCAAGGAACAAAAAAAAAGAAAAAAAGAATTGCTTCAAGAAATTGGTATGGGTCCAACTTCGATGCATGATAATGTTTTGTTTAAAATATCGGGAACATTAGGGAGTGGGAGTGGGAGTGGGAGTGGGGGTGGAGAATCTATACCTAAGGGACCCATGGATAAATTTACCACTTTAAAAGCTAGACAAAGTACTTTAAATTCTAAGTGGAAGCAAGAAGAAAGGAGGGAAGTGTGTTGAAAAATTGGTTGTTTTAAATATTCAAAAGGTCTACCTTTCAATACTATAAATGATCCCTATTGGTTTCCTATGGTTGATGTTATTGCAAATTTTGGGCTGACGTTTAAGCCTCCGTCTATGCATGAATTGAGGACATGAATTCCCAAAGAAGAGGTGCATGATGTAAGTACCATGATGGAAGAACATAAAAAATATTTGAAGCAATATGGATGTTCAATTATGTTAGACGGTTGGACATATGGAAATAGTAGGCGTCTTATCAATTTTTTGGTGAATAGTTCTGCTAGCACTTGGTTTTTTAAATCAATTGATGCATCCAATTCAATAAAAAAAAAATGGGGAATTAGTATTCCACATATCTTGATGAGAATTGAGTTTAGAAAGAAATTGGTGAAGAGAGAATCATTATGCCCAATCTTCCAACGATAATCGTCTAATTATATGAATGTCGGGATGAGGCTTATGAAGAAGTGAGGCAAATTGTGGTGGACACCTTGTGTTGCTCATTGTATAGATTTTATGTTGGAGGATATTGAGAAGATAAATGTTCATGCTAATACACTTGCTAAAGGTAGACAAGTTGTGAAGTTTAGATATGGGCATACTTGGGTTCTTAGCTTGATGAGAACATTTACTAAAAATTATGAACTTATTCGTCCAACAATTACACGGTTTGCTACTTCATTTCTTACTCTTCAAATTATTTATAAGCAAAAACAAGCTATTGTAGCAATGTTCTCCTTAGAAAAATGGTGTTTTTACTTTTGCTTAGGCTGAGCACGAAGGTGTTAAAGCTTCGAAATCTGGAGTGTTGCTTGATCAAATTTTTGGCCTCATGTTGGCTTTTTGCATAAAGACAGGCTTATTCGAAGCTGGTTTTGTGTTTTGAGAGGGGTTGATTAAGAGGAAAGACCAACCCTGAGTTATATTTATGAGTTAATGGACTTAGCTAAAGAGAAGATAGCATTTGATTATGGGGGCATGGAGAGAAAATAGAACCCAATTTTTGAGAAAAATAGATGCAAGATGGACTCCACAACTTCATCGACCATTAAATGCAACAGGTTATTATTTTAATCCTCAATTGCGGTATGAAGATAAGTTCTTTAAAGTGGATGAGGTGAGAAAATGATTATATGAATGCATTGATAGGATGTTGGGTTTTGAAGATTGTTTAAAAGCTAACATTCAGTTGGATTCATATGACAAAGCAAATGATGATTTTGGAAGCCGTATTGCAATTGAATCTAGAAAATTAAGAAGTCTTACAAGTTGATGGATGCGTTTTAGGAGTTCAACACCGAAGTTGCAAAAGTTTGTTGTTCGAGTCCTTAGCCTTACTTGTAGTGCTTCGGGATGTGAGAGAAATTGGAATACATTTGAATCAGTAATATTTCTATTATGTAAATTTATATTCATATATTTTTATTCTAATATTAGAGAATTTCCATTTCATCTTAACACATAAATTTATTTATTTTATTATTTGTAAATTCATACAAAAAAGAGAAATAGGCTTGAACATAAAATGTTAAATGCACTAGTATATGTAAGTACATTTATGAGATTGAGAGGCGGGAATCTGAAAGGAGCAAATGTTGATCGGTTTTGAGGTGGATGAGAGCTTGAGTTTAGATGATAGATGGATTACAAAGAAGAAGATACTCCCTCCTCTCGATTGATCTTTGTTGGCTTGAAGATAATGAGCTATTCGATGTAGATGTTATTAGAGTTGTGTCATTCAAAGACCAAGAGACTCAAGCATTACCTAATAACATGGGGTTTCTTCACAATCCTACAAAAGACAACATAATGAATGAGCAAATAGGTACTCAAAACTTAAGCCATAAATTTGATTAATTTAATAATGAACTTATAATGTTTATACATATTTAATACTTTATGCTAGGTTCAAGTGGAGGCAAAGGCAAAGAAAAAGATTTAAATTTATCACCAATTCATGAAAATGAAGATTTGAATGAAATGAGAAAATTTGATAGTGGAAATTTTCCTACTATTGATACATTAGATGATAATGATGATGTTGACATTGAAGATGATGATTTGAGTTGAAACATTAAAGTTTGAAACTAATACTATGTTGACTCATTTTCTAATTTATGGTTTTGGAACTATGGTGGTAGTTTAATGTATTTCTTATTGTTTGAGTAAGTTATGGTTCTTTATGTGAAGTATGAAAGTAATTTTATGTTATTTTATTTTATTTTTAATATACTATAAAATAATTATTAAATTATATTTGTCATCACAAAAAGGTTATGCCTCAATGCTTCGAGGTTTATGCCTCGCCTCACATACATGAAAATGTCTCGCGTTACGCTTTCGCCTTTGAAAACATTTATGACAACCTAATTTTCGAAATTCGTTCATTTTTGAGCGGTGCCCGTAGGCAGTGTCCATAGTGTGGCCAGACAATGCACAAACACGATTGCTTTATCATGGAGTACGTTGCGTGCATTCAGCGGATCTTGTGAAGTTATCGAGGCAGTCATTCTCTGTCGTGACAGAGGACTCTAAGAAACCTATCGCGACAAAGGAGTGCCTTCAGCGACCAGCCCGGCCGATTACGTCAGCGGTAGGAATTCCTGCGTAGTGACCTCGCCCGTTGTCGCCGCTGCGGTGTCGATCGTGCGTGTTGCTTGTCGTCTTGCGCGGTGGCGCGAATCACGTCACTTTCTGTTGCGACCGCGGCTATGTTAAAGCACCGCATTGATCTTGAGGAGCCTCAGGCGCAACCGCAGGGGAACCCTGATGCGACCCGGGCTTGTGACCACGAGTCTTGCCCAGCAACCTAAAATATTTGCTTCATTGACACGAGTTGAACAACCTGTGTGACGAGAGAATTCGTCATGGCCCAGGAATTGTGGGTGATTTGTTCTGATAGGCATGCGATCGCCGCCCGACACACGGCGTAAATACGTGTTCTTGTGCATCGCATTCTGTCTTCCTTATTTGGTGCCTTAGATTATGCTACCTTGTCGCGACATGGAAGAAAACCACATCGCGGCCTTGAGGGCCAGGGAACACTATCTCTCATGAGAAAATTTAAAAAATGGGCGTGGCCCGTGCAGTCTCTGAACCTCTAGTTTCCCTTTTCCGTTTCTTTTCCTTTCATTTCCAAGCACCCCAATTCGACATAATTTAGTCTTTTATTACAAAGACAGAAAGCCGGCTTTAAAATGTATTTATCATACAAGCGAGTTTAATTACAACTCTTTCCTTATCCTGATACATAAATTGGTTTTTCTACCAGTATTACAATGCGAAACAAGATATATATGGCCTTTTCTTATACTAAGTGTCAGGATGCATTCCATTCCCCGATGTACAACGTTACTAAAATTATTTATTTCCACGATGCAGGGTGACATTGATGGTCGAGATTTTCACCTCTGAGAGTTTGCCACTAAATCGCGTGCAATGGCACATAACAATCATTCACATTCCATGCTAATTACGGTCGTACATGGAATGATTTTCTTTTATCATGCATGAGATGAAACTCTCAGGCTATACCCCAGAATTCCTACCAGGCTTCCTCACACATCTGAGCTAGTGTGAAAACCCGATCATTGGTGTTTATTGATGACTCCTCATTAGTTGATCTCAATCTCATTTGAATTATCATCAAATTTCGTGTGTTTATTTATGGGCTACGTTATTTTTCAAGGTCTCACCGTAGGATCGTCGTAAGCCTTCCGACATTTTTATGGACTTTCACCGTCGGTGATCATGTCTAACCTCATGTAAAATTGGGTCTTTCACCATGGGGTGGGGGGCGGATCTACCCCAACTTGCTACGCCCAACATACATGATTTATTATTTATTTCCGTTTTTATACAACTATGAGTCTCGACCTTGGACGTTGTCGATTCAGGAGCTCACCCACCGTTCAAGAATGGTGGTTACCATCGCCTAAGCACTTTGCAGGCTCGGCGATGCTACGGTGCATATGGATACCAATCATGCAAATTCCTTTTCTGACTTTCCATGATTCACTTAAACAATTATATTTTCTACAATATAATTTCATATAATTCAAACAACCATGTTAACACATCGACTTAGTATGCATTAACAACATCATTCATTCCTACAATCATATTTATTCATTTCACAATACAATTACGCATGGGCGGTCAAAATTGATTTCTGTGACTTGGTTGTGCAGCTTGATCGCAGAATTTTTGGTTTACAGTATTTATTCGAAATAACGAAATCGACCCGTAGGGTACATGCAGACGGCCAATCCGGCCGTGAATTGTCAGAAAGGTAGTTAAAATCGAGCATGGTCATTTCCGACCCCAAAACACTAAAACCATTTGTATGGCTTTTAAATGAGAATTAAACCAAATAGGAGAAAGACCCCTACCTCTTTGGGGTTCTTGAAACTCCTAGTTTCAATCTACGGCAGGCTCTCGCCACGGGAGCTTTTCCTGCACTGCGACGGAGCGAAGGTCGGGTTGGGAAATCTAAAGAAGAATTGAAACTCTCTCTCTTTCTTCTTCTCTCTTATTTCCTCTTTCTTTTTTTTTTTTTTTTTTTTTTCTCTCCCTTTTCTTCCTCTCCATCCCACCGGTTTGAGTGCAGATGGGTGGTCAGTGAGAGTCCTCTCTTTGCCACGTGTCAACCTCTCATTGGCTCTCTTAGATTACCATCCATTTAGCATCACAAGCTTTTAGTTTCTCTGCAATCATGTGGTGACACATGTCCCACACATGACTTCCGCAGGCTTGTGTTTGACTTGTTACCTGCGACACGTGGATCGATGGTATTCGACCCTTGCGAAGTGTCCACTTATGACTCTGTTAGCCCGAAGCGTGAAATTTCGGTATGCCGAGGTCGACGAAATTAGATGTGGTAGCATTTATATTTCATGAGGCGATTACGGTAGTGGTTTCATCATCTAAGATCTGAAAAATTTTGGATTTTATTTGAAATTTCATTAACCTTTCTTAGAAAATTGCATTTTCTGGGTTTCTTATTGGTCTCGTAAATAAATAATGAAATAATAAATAAAAGTAGCATGGCTTGAACAGTATCAAAGTGACAATCAAAATAAATAAATGGGTAAATAAATAAAAAAATGACACACCCCACCCCACTACTATCACGTATTAGAAGCCACTCCAGAAATCTCCGGTAGTTACCTCTAACATTTAGAAAATTTTGTGAAGCCAATGAAATATTGCTTGCTTGATACGTATAAAAAAATTTTATTTTCTAAACTGTGATTTATAAAATTTAAGACATACTTGTTTGTATATAGGACATGTCCCAAGCTTTGTATACCTGATTTTACACTATATCGAACATGTGACCAACAACCTCCACACATTTCACCAAAGCCACATTATGTACATACATATATTCCTTTATACAAGTTCAAAGGTATTTTATTCTGAAATTACATTTTATCTGCGGCCTTATCTTGATGTCAGGGGACTCCTATTGTGCTCCAGCGTCTGGCGTACCTGTACCTGGAAAATAGTTTTTAAAACAGAAAATAATGAGCTAAAGCAGGCTCGATTAGTGTATGCTTAGAAAATGTCTTGCTTTTTGGAAAAACATCTAAAAGCGTAAGACTTCCTTTACATGATATTTTCGAAATATTTATTTCTTTGCTTTGCTTTACTTTAAAAGTTTGAAACTTTTATTGCTTGCTTGTAAAAGTTTATAAAACATAAAATCTGCTAACTTTAAAAGTTTAACTAAAGCTTTCAATGCTTTAGCTAAAAGTTTCTCAAGAGCTTTTCATAAACACGGGAGCGGGCTCGGCTGGCATGCTGAAATAAAGCGGGGAACTGGGCTCAGCGGATTCTTTAAAGCGAGCAACGGGAGCTGGGCTCGGTAGTGCGTGATAGTTGATTTTAGCGTATAAACATGCTTGCTCCGTCATCGACCACTTTGGGCCTTTCACGGCCGTTGGCACCACCAGTGAACACGGGAGCTGGGCATCGGCGGGTGTCGGTGGAAGGACACGGGTCCACATCACCTAGGTGGAAGGGTATGGCCCACGTTACCTTCGGTAAATATGGTGGAATTGACCTGGGTCTCCATCACCATAATTTAGTTAGAGCTCTTAACCTTATATACTCTAGTACATGCCACGGTCTCCTTTAAATGTATGATGCATGTTCTAAATTTGCCGACCAGGAAATCTAAAATACATGTATGAAATACTAACACCACCGCGCACGTACGGAATACCTCTGACCGGATGCTTGCTTAAGACTAGGGATTTTTGGTTAGAGCTATTTAAAATAGACTTTTGTTTTAACTTCGCTTCAGCTCTTTGAATATGGTTTTATAGTTAAAAACCATTGCTTGCTAAACTCATTGCTTGCTTTTTAAAAGTATGGTTAGATAGATCAAAGCCATTACTTATTTGCTTTTCATATATGGTTTTAAAAATCCAAAACCGTTTGCTAGCTGTTGAGCATGGTTTACAATCAAAACCATTTAAATCTGATGCAAAGCAGTTCATAATAATACACTAGTATTTGGAAAAATAGGTTTTTAGAGCACTCGCTTTCTTTGTTTCTACAGAACTTGTGGCCTAATCCACTACTTTTGCCTCCTTTGCTTAGCCTACATGCTCGAAGCAGATACGACAACGTATTAATCACCCTACGTATAGCGTATAAACCGCATTACTTCACACGCAAGTCACTTTAGATCGCTGACATTCATATAAAAATTAGTGCGTTTACGCTGAGCCTGAAAAAAAAAACCACTCATTTTGGTAACCTTTTTTCCAGCAATCTCTTATTGGACTTTTTAATAAAAATTATTCAAAGATGCCCAAAAATTATGGCTTCTCACAAGATCAGTCCTTTATATCAATGACATCTCTTTAAAATTTCAATGTAAAAATTTGTTCTTAAGTATATTGTATGTATGGTGGCGTGTTTTGATTCGCTGAGAAGCAGACCAGCACTCTTTGATATCCTTGATTTCTGGGATCTTAAATCCATAAATTGGAAATGGTTTCTTCACTCATTTTTAAAAAAAAAAAAAAAAAAAAAAAAAAAAAAAAAAAAAAAAAAAAAAAAAAAAATGGAGCTATGATTCTAAAGGTTTCTTCTCCACTTGGAATCACTATTGGATCACCAAAGTGAGATGTTGTGTTTACATCTAGATGACTGATTTAGCGGTGAGAATACGCATAGCTCCACTTAGAAAAATTTGGGCACATTGGGTTCTGAATTTGCATGAACTTCCTTCAGAATGACATTCCCTAAGTCTATTTTACCCATAATTTTTTGAATCACTCAGTTGTTGGTGAAACTCCACTTATGGCCAAACACTACAACCATACCCAAAAATGAGCATAATTAGTGAGCTCTGAGAGCTCACCTTTCGATCCATGTTGGGGAGCCTTAGAGCTACAATTTGCTCTTGGTTCTTATACATTTGTAGCCCCTATCTCTTATGGTTCTTTACCAATTAGAATCAATTCATTTGGATGATTATAACTTAATCTATAACAAAACAAACAGGGGTTTTAATTTTGAAATTTCCTTTAAAAAACGAGCATTCTCATTACAACAATTCCTCAAAACCAACATGGAATTCATCAAAACAACTTCACAACACTTGAATTGGTGATTTGGAACTTCATAAAACAAACCCTATGTAAAATCCTATGAATTCAACCCCAGGTCCTGATTCCAGCCAAAAACCATATAAATGAGGATTCCATTTTATTGTATACTAATTAAGGTTTTACCCACATGAATTCAACAAAAATCTACAGGATTTGGTGATCTCTTCAAAACCCTAGGCAAGGGAGGAACAATCTCATGGAAAATTCATACTAAAAGCCTAGACATCAAAATGCACTTAATTCCCAAAGCAAACATACCTTGATCTTGGATTTCTTCTTCTCCTCCTTCTTGCTCTTCTCTTCTCCTCTTAGCTCTCTCATGCTCCTCCTTAGAGCGGTAAATACAGCCAAAATACAGATTAAATGAGTTTGGCTTATGTCTCCCCCTCTATTTATATGCTAAACTTTGCCTAAATTATAAATTTAGTCCTCATCTCTTTAATTTTCAAAGGTGTAACTTATCTTTATTTGTATTGTGGCCCGTCTCTTACATAATGATTTTCATATTCATGTCATATTTTAAATGACAATTGTCTTGCTGATACCAAATGCATAAATCACGGAGTTCCATAAACTTTCATTTCCTACTTTAGTCTCCAAAATACTACTATGTGACACTTGGTACTCTTATACACCCCTACAATATCATGTAATGTACACTCTCTCGGGGACGGGGTGTTACAAAAAAGGTTGGGTATCTGGCATGTGGACAAATAAACAGTGAGAAAAAAATATGATTCCAAATATTCCCACTCATACAAGTCCAACAACAATTTTTATGCAAAAACCCTCACATTCTCACTCATTCAAGTCCAAAAACAATTTTTACAAGGAAACCCATTGGATGTTATCAATATATTGCAGTAAACTCACTAAGCTACGACATATTACTAAAAATTCCCTCACCGTACGATATATTGTCGCGAGAAACTACTCAATCTTATGAACATGTTAGATAGAAATCTGATTAGAAGCAGAAGAAGCAGCATCAATGTATTAGATAAGTATAATGTACTCATGATTTCTTAAGTGCAAATACTCACCGCAAGTATACGAATCGAGCAAGTAATAAAGTGGACTTTATAAGTTTGGATGTCGAAGCCACATGGACTATGTTTACCAACTACCAACCTAATTTAACTCTAGTTTGTTTGGATGACAATGTATGATGAATTGTGATTAAATCTAATCAATTATGAAAAGATCAAATTATAAAAGCATATAGGGTTTCCTATTTCACTCGTGGTATCCCAATGTTTAGGACAAGAAAAACTCTCAAAGCAACAATTCCATATATTGAAGGTTGATTAGGCCTCTTATAGTGTTAATATCTCTCGATGTCTCAACACCTTATCTACATAGATTAGGTTGGTGCATCTCTGCTTCTAACCCCAAATCTACCGGAAGCATTATCGATTGGCTAATCTTCGAACAACGTGGGAGTCATTCGTATCTCTAGGCTATGATCACCCCCCTGTTCTCTATTCCTATTCTCATTCTCCTATCTCCTCTCGATTTCATTTTGAATGCAAGATCATGCAAATATTGACAAGAAATCCATTACCTACATTAATAAAATAATATAAACGAATTTAAAAATACCCTAACAGCTGTAACATGCTTAGGGGTATAAAATAAAGTAAATGAAAATTTTTCGGAATTTAAATCCTAAGAACAAAAAAAAATATACAACCCGAAAAATATATAAGAAGCCAAATAAATTTGGTAAAAATGTCAAATGGGGACCCAAGGGTCCTGAATGAGAAGTATAAGTGCAAAAGTGTAAATAAAATGAAATAAAAATTGAAACGAAAAGTTGAAACGTAAGCCGCTAAAATGGCAAAACGAGAAAAATGAGATTTAATGAAGTTTCTCAAACAAGTGCCTCAGTATCAGGGAGACATAAAGACCATATTAAGCCTTTGAGAGACATTTTTCTCATTAAGGCATTTTTGTTTTTGAGAAAAGCCAGGAGAGAGCTTAGGGTTTTTGAATGGGAGATTTATGAATGCCCATGAAAATCAAAGGCTAAAGTGATGCGCCAAGGGAGGAACCTTGGTATTGAAATTTGAAAAGAGATTTGAGGTAAGACTTTAACCCTCAACCCCTTTTTATTTGTGTTTGAGTTGGGGAAAACCCCAAATGTGGATAAAAAGAGTTTTGTTTTGGTTGTAAATGAGTTTTGGGGTTGTGTTGGTTGAGTTTTGAAGAGTATTGTTGGTTGGATTGGTTTTGTGTAATGTTTGTAAAGGGTGAAATGCTGGGTTGGGAAATGCTTTCAAAATTTTGTCAAACCTCTGTTCTTGCTCTGGGTATGTATTTAAGTTATAATCATCCAAATGAAGGGATTCCAATTGGTAAAGAACCATTAGAGATAGGGTTACAAATGTATGGAAGGGACTAGGAGAAAATTGTAGCTCTATGGCTCCCGAATATGGGCTTAAAGGTGATCTCGGGTAGCTCACGGGTATGCTCTGTTTTGGGTGTTGTTATGGTGTTTTGGCCATAAGTTGACTCATCCAAATTGAGTGATTCAAAATTCTGGGTAAAATAGATTTTTAGGGGAATAATTTACTTGAAGGAAATGTATGCAAATTGTTACCCCAAAGTGCCCAGAAATCTATTAAAGTGGAGCTATGTGTAAAAACAGTCTGATTCTGCCTTGCAAATTGGAGTAGTCTTGATGTAAAATGCAATAACTTGAGTTTTGGTGATCCAAATTGGATGATTCCAATTGGAGAAGAAACCTTAGAATCATAGCTTCAAATAATGGAAGGAACTCCATTACCAATTTATGGAGTTAAGCACTCCCAAAATTGAGAATAATAGTTGGTGATCTCGAAGTGAGCGACCAATTTGGCATTAAAATGCCGTAAATTGAGTTTGGACTGCTTTTGGCTAAGTGTGTTTTGGAATTTATGAGAATAGATTGTTGGGATGATTAAAAGTCTTGGGAATAAATATATGGTCTTGGAAATATTAACTTTTATGCTGGACAAATTTATGTGGGAATTTATTTGATTTTAGAAAGTGTTTTGTTACAAGCTGTCAAAGTGGACATGTTAGGGTTTTGGGATGTTAAAGTTAAAAACTGGACCAATTGGTTTATAATCTGATTTTGGGTGCTTGGGGGTTGGTTAGACCTTGGTTTAAGCTAATAAAATCAATGTTTTAAGTTAATTTTGGACAACATTAGGATTGGTTTTGGGTGAGACGTTTAAAGGTACTGGTCTGTTTAAAAAAACAGCATGTTCTTACCCTCGTTTAGGCAGTGTGGTTGTACCTTAGAGAATGAATTTTAAATTGAAAATTTTTAGAGATGTCATTGGATATATAAAGAACTAAACTGGAGAATTTCATAATTTTTGAAGACTGTTTGAATAATTTTTGGGTAATAAAATCTAGAGAGTACAAAACTAGAAAATAACGGTCCTAAAGATGGTGTTAGTATATGTTTCGGTGTTTTGACTTAATCTTCCTTTCGATGGTTTAGCTTGATCAAGAGTACTGTTGAAAAGGATTATAAGGCATGATGCGACTTAGTTATTTTGTTATGTGGATGGATTAAAGTTGGGAAACTAACAACCATACTGGGCTTGTATCTTGCCCTTATTTGCTAATGAGATTAAGAATACGATACTAAGCTTCGAAAATCAACCCTAACCAAAATCACTAGTACATAAGAATAATATTGTTCTTTAATTGTATTGGAATATGGGCTGACAAGGAGGAAAGCCCGCATTGAAGTCGAGATTCCGAAGATTGGAATCAAAGCAACAATTTTTGGTTTGTTCTCAAACTCTCTCTCTATTTCTAAAATATTTGAATAATTACAAAATGATTTGAATTTTGGAAATGATTGAAAAGAAAGTGCATAATGATTTGTGTTTGAATTGATTTGTTTTAAGTGATTTGAGACAATTGCTTGTGAAACGAATTTGCATAAGAAAATTGCATGAATGTGAAAATGAATAATTTGCGTGAAAATGAATAATTTGCATACAAATGTATATATATACTATTGTAAATTGTATTGAATGATTTTAATGCCCTTAAAAGAATGTTAACCATTAGAATTCGAGTTAAGGATAAATCTTCGTATACCAACAAGAAAGGCGAAACGTATTTTATGCCAGGGTATACCGAACCGTATTCGGGCCGGACAAGATTCCGTGAGTGTACACCAAGAGTACATATTTTTATAAACTCGTGTTTAAACCGGTCCGCGTACCACGTGACTGTGTCAGATTCGTTATCCTATGCACCGAAAAGCATAGGTTAAATTAGATAAGGGCTAAAATAAAAAAATGATAACGGTGAATGGTGTTTCTGCATGATTACGATCCGAATTGATTTTGTTGCACATGAAAATGCGTTGTTTCCGAGATGACCAATGAATTGTAATTGATTAAATGGAAATATATCTTTATGTATGTATTGTACTGTATTGGTCATTTAAGAAAGTACGAAAGCATTGTCTTATGAAATTGCATGATTTGATTTAAACTGAAATAAAGAGATAATCATATAGAACCACTAAGCATGAAAATGCTTAGTATCTATGCACAGGTACCGAGTGAACATGAACGAAGGACAAGATCGGGGCAGCGCAGTCATCAAGAAAGTCATGGAGTGTATGCATATAATTGGTCGTTGCATACATCCTACTTTGAACAATTTGATATTTTGTGATCAAAAAAGTGAGTTAAACTCTAAAACGCATTTTGTATATTATTTTGAATGGGCATGGAATGCCTTTATTGTAAATGCATTTTGTTAAATGTAAATGTTTATGGGCCTACCGAATTGAAATCGCTTTCGCACAAATTTGAAAGTGTTTATATGAAATAGAATGTCGGCCTAAATGGTTATTTTGTTTTTGTATATGTTTTGGTAAATGAACTCGCAACCCGGACTCGATTTGGATCCGCCAATTGGGTCGGGCCGAGAATGGGGTGTTACATTTTAGTGGTATCGAGCCTAGGTTTAGGCGGTTCTACAAAATTATTTTGAAATTTTTGTAAATGATTTGAAATTGCTTGTGGCATGCATCGCATTTGCATATAAAGGATAACGTGACTCAAGTGCGGATCTTGTCGCCTTTATAGTTGGGCATGCTCCTCAGCCCAATAGTGCTTGTGAATGAAGTCTATAGAGATCGGGTCCCATTAGAATACGAGAGTATGAGTTTCCGGGAGATTTGATCGAGTTGTCATTTAGAGAGTTTGATGTGATATTGGGGATGGATTGGCTGTCCCGACACCAAGTGGTAGTTGATTGTAGAATGAAAAGAGTGACCTTAAGGACACTGAGTGGCGAGGAAGTGACTTTTACCGCCACTACTACTAGAACGATTGTTCGAAAGGGGTGTGAAGCCTACTTGGCGTATGTGATTGATATGAAAAAGGCAGAGCCTAGCTTATCGGACATCCCTACAGTTAGTGATTATCCGGACGTGTTTATGGAGGAGTTGCCTCCACAGAGGGAGATTGAGTTTGCAATTGACGTTGTTCCGGGTGCCACTCTGGCATCCATTACACCGTATAAAATGGCTCCAGTGGAGTTAAAAGAATTGAAGCTTTAGTTGCAAGAATTGTTAGAGAAAGGATTTATTCTGTCCGAGTGTATCACCATGGGGAGCTCTAGTGCTCTTTGTCAAGAAGAAAGATGGTACACTTCGGTTGTGTGTTGATTATAGGCAACTGAACAAGATGACAGTGAAGAACAAGTATCCGTTACCCAGGATTGCTTACTTGTTCGACCAATTGAAAGGTGCAAGTGTCTTTTTGAAGATTGACTTGCGATCTAGGTATCATCAACTGAGGATTAAGGATACGGATGTGCATAAGACTATTATTCAAAATGCGCGGTATGGACATTATGAGTTCTTGTAATGCCGTTTTGTCGACAAATGCACCTACGGCCATGGACTTAATGAATCATGTTTTCCGACCGTATGTAGATCAGTCATCGTGTGTTTATAGACATCCTTGTGTATTCAAAGGATCGGGAAAATCATGATACGCACCTTCGGGTAGTGCTAGAAACCTTGAGAAAGGAAAGGTTATATGTGTAAAACACTGAGCAAATGCGACTCCTTTGCCCAGGAAGGTGTCTTTCCTCGACACATTGTATTAGTTAAGTGAATTCAAGTGAATCCAAAGAAGGTGGGGAGGGTGATTATTGGAATGGAAAACCAATTAGAAATTTCATGTAGGTGAGTAGTTTCCTCGATTGGCATGTTATTACGTATGCTCGTATGGTTTTTCATGACTGCAGCCTTGATGACAAGATTGCCCAAAAACAAAGTTTGAGCCGGAGTGAAAAATGCCAAGTAAGTTTTGATAAGTCAGTTTCGCTTTCGACCAAGCAAGGCAACCCATTCTTTACTCAACCGACCTACGGTAAAGAATATGTGATATTTAGCGATGCGTCGTTAAACGGACTCGAATGTATCCTATGCAAGAGGGTAAGGTGGTAGCTTATGCTTTAAGACAGTTGAAGTCGCATGAAAAGAATTACCTTACGCATGATTTGGAATTGGCCGCTATTGTATTTGTATTGAAAATATGGAGACATTATTTGTATGGGGAAAAGTGTTTCATCTACACCGATCACAAGAGTCTTGCTATTTTGCCCTCAACGAGCTTAACTTGAGACAATGTAGATGGATAGAATCTCCATATCATAGATCGCTAAGTGATTGACTATCACCCAGAAATGCCAATGTGTAATGCGCACGCCAGTAGAAAGATAGTGCAAACGCTTCTCGAAATGCTGAATGCTTAATTGTCATTGACAAACGATGGGTACAAGTAGTGGCGCACTGATAGCGATCGAATTTGTTGAATCAAGTGATAGTGTGACGCTCCTCACTGGGTCCCGATATAGCCTCGTTAACCTCGCTGAATACTTGTGTAAATGCTCTGCAACTCCGACATTCATGAAATCCTGCACGGAGTTTACCCATAGGCAACACTGCCCCAAACATCAACACGACCACAAAGGTCTTGCCATAAGTTAATTATATAATGAGGGGCCGATCTCACTGGGGCCCCTACATTAATAGCCATTAACATATAGTCTCTTGTTCCATATGTTGGGCAAAGCCAAGAGCTAAGAAGCCATTTACAGCAGTCATAAATTCCTAGAATTCTAATACATGTTATAATCACAAAAGTTATACCGGGTTTCAAATCGGTATTCTAAGATGGTAGCCGCAGCCTTCTCGCACGCTCCCCGTGAATCGGGGGCCAAATACAGCCGACAGGTGAGCTATTAATGCCCACGCTGAACTCCACCTAATGGGGTTACTCCACACCTAAGTGCATGTAAACCAGTGCAAACACACATCCAAATTGTGATCCTACTCTTCTTGAATGTCTAAATGACCAAACCATGTCCCGAGTCCTCACCGACTCCCTCACACTTGCCTAACCATGTATGAGTAAACATCATTTTCAAAACAAATCTTGTTTTCGAAAACATACTGCCAATCGGCAAGTTCAAAAATATGGACTACCCTCCGAGGCGCGAATGTGTTAAAGAACCCCAAAACAATACACGGGCTCCTCCGACGGTAATCAGAGGGACCATCTCCCAACACCATTCTACGGAAAATCATCCTGTGAAATTCCTTTCGCAACCATTTTCATTTTTTTCCGAGGCCATGTCATGCACATACATACCCCAGTTTCGACATCTCCCCGGTGCATATGAAATGCATGATGCCATTTCAACACAATTTATACAACACATGCTAATATATAAAACATGTATATATATTAACATAATTAAATCACATAAACATGTTATGCACATTCACCATCAATTACACCAAAAATTAGCTCACATGGGCTAATTAACAAATACGAGCAATTTAATTTGAATTACTCAACCAAACACATTTTCACACAAAAATATTTCATGAACACTATTCACATGAACAGTGAAACCCTCGGGTTATTGTTCACAGCCAATCACCCAACATCGGTTTCACGTTGTGAACCCGAAATTCAATGGCCATTCCGGCCTCATGCACATCACAACATGATTTATTTTTATAAATTAAGTGAAATAAACATTCCTAAACAAATTTCTACACAGCCACGGACTGCACACCAAGCCATGGGCCTTCTTTACACTTCGGTCCTAAGTTCGTGACCGATCAAATGGGCTGCTCAAGGCCTCTTCAAACCAACCGAAACATTACAAAACACTTTTAAACAAAGTGTAACTCTTCAAGTAGGATAAAACCTCACCTCACGGAGTTTGCCGAAACTCCTAAAAAACCGGTGCCCACGCCAAGGTTCCCCGCCAAGTAGAACAACTTTCCTTCTTGCTCCGAAGCGAACCGACGTCCAATCGCTCTGTGTGATCTTATAGAAGGTGCTCTTCTCTAAAAATATCAATAAAAACTCAAGCTCACTTAAAACCAACCAAATTAACACCGTATCTCCTTCACCTGTTCTTTAATTTGGAGAAGGTCACTATTTATTATTTTGTCTCTTTCATTAAACTTTCCCATAATACCTATTATGTCCCTTCTTCTAGATTTTGACACATGGCAAGATCTCGGCCGTCCGTTCCCATCATTTCTCTACTCATGCAATATGTGTCACATGAGTACATGTTATAGGTGACCTTTGTCACACCACATGTCGCTTACTCAAGACTCCGATACTGATGCTCTAGTGCAAATTCCGACCGCTCTCTAATTCGACCAACCGACGGTAGCTAGATTTCTCGCGAGATAATCTTAATGGCGAAACTGCTTCATCATCCGAGATCTAGAAAAATTTAGATTTTACCGAAATTACGATTTTGCACTATTTTTCTAAAATTAGAATTTTCTGTCTTACAAGTAAGCATAAAAGAAAAGATTAGAAAAAATTGTCGCACACAAGTCATATTGGAAATGGTAAAGAAATCAAGTTTATAGAGAATGAAGATGGGGTTTTATTTTATAAAGATCGAGTTTGTGTACCTAATGATAGTGAATTGAAGAAAGCCATTCTAGAAGAGGCACACAATGAATCTTTTGCTATGCATCCGTGCAGTTACCAAAGATGTATCAAGATTTAAAGGTTTGCACTTGTGGTCCCGAATGAAAAGAGATGTTTCGCACTGCGGACCGCGCTTATTGTGTCGTGCCGAAGTGCAGAGCATCAAGTTCCTTCTCGAGATTATTGCAAACTATCTGGACACCTTGAGTTGAAATGGGACCAATCACCATGGATTTTGCGTGGTCGAAGTTACCATTAACAAGGAGGAAGCTTGACTCGGCCAACGTAGTAGATCGATCACTCAAGGTAGCTCACTTCCTATTAGTGAGAACCTAATTATTCGCTTGATGTTAGCGCGAGTTCTAGACATCAAGGAAATAGTTCTACAGAAGCCGTATTCCAATATCCATTATTTTTGACCCGAGATCCAAAGGTTTACTCGAGATTGGGAAAATTGCAAGAGGCTTTAGGCACAACTGACTTTAAAGCAATAAATGCCCATCCACTTCTAGTAATTTAACGAACAATCGTAAAGAGTAATCTCGCATTCCGGAAGACATGCTAAGGAGTTAGTGGAAGACATGAAACTACTTTATCTTCTATTCCAATAGCAAAGGAAGGGAATGACTCAGCTAGTTGCCGCGTACAGTTCTTTTTCTTGCACTTTTTTTTTTTTTTTTTTTTTTTTTAAAAAGTGGACCTATCGCCCCCTCTTTAAAGCCTCATCACCACTAGAACCATATAAAAATTGCTAGCAAAATGGTCCTTAGTATAAAAGTGTTGATATTGATTCGTCAGAATTTCTAGCTAAAGATGGTTACTTTGGCGCTCTCGGGATTCACAAAAATTTATATTCCTAAAGAAACCTAACTAGGGGTAGCAAGAGCTACTATAGCCATAGTGTATTCTCAGTGGTTTCCCATGTAAGAATGAGGCTCTTTCCAAGCAATGACTTTTCCAAGATTCTGAGAAGAAAATCTACCTTTCAAAAAGGGCAAAATCATAATTTCGGTCAACAAAATCCCGAAATTTATTCTCTAGATCTCGATGATGAAACCGGATTTCACCGTTGAATCGCCCTCGAACTAGCTAACACGCTAAATTTCCTCAAATTCCAAGACACGCCTGATTTACATCGTTTCAGGCATCAAGTTTCCTCGTGTCAGAAATGAAAACCGCAGGTGACAAAATCACCTTATAACACGTACTCATGTGATACATGTTAACGAGCAGAACGATTGAACTACGTACAGATACGCCAAATATAAAAATCCAAACTGGGGACATGGCTGGAGCTGATGTAGGAAAAACGATATCAGATTAAAAGAGGCATAGTGTCATCTCTTTCTTTGATTCAAAGGCCAAAGATGCGAAATAGCTGATAAAGTGAAACAAGCAGCAGCAAAATGGAGATTTTTGCAGTGAGAGAGTGTAACTCTCTTAGGTTTACCGCGCATCCGACGCCCAAGTCTGGGGCCAAAAAGGAAAGTCGCCCACACACGAGGCCCACGCTGCGGCTTCCTCGGGTTTTGGGAGTTTTTGACAAACCCGTGAGGTAGGGTATCTATCCTAATGGCTTTACACTTTACTCACTGTTTTATAATGCTTCGGTTTCGCTTCAAGCCTTGAACTGCCGATTGATCGATCCCAAAACTTAGGACCGAATTGTTGTGAATTTTTTAGCCATTATACGCCCACCTGACCGTGTGTGGACGAGGGTCGCTTGAGTATTTATTTCAAATTTATGCTATAAATCATGTGTTTGTTTGTATAAGGCCTGAAATGGTCATGGAAATTCTGGGTTCACAAAGTGGAACTCCGATGATCGTGATTCCGCCGTGAAACGCAACTCGAGAGCTTCAACTGCTCTCATAGGAATAAAGTGTCTATAAAATATTTCGTAAATAATGCAGTTTTGGTTGGCAATTCTGTTGAATTGTCGTTTGATAATTAGCCCAAGTGAGCTAATTTTTGGTGTAATGACTTGTGAAATTACATGACATGTTTGTGTGATTTAAATTATGTGAATATATGCATTATTATATATTTACATGTGTTATATAATTGTATTGGAATTGGCATCATGCATTCCATATGCACTGGGCACCCTAGAACACAGGAGTGAGTGCATGAGGTGTGATTCCCTCGAGATAATGTCAAGCATCGACCAAACAATAACACCATCTGAGGGTAGTCCATATAAAACAATCGGCCTGAGTCGGCCCAATTGATATACATCTGAGGGTAGTCCACCAAATATAACACTCCGAGTCTGCTCAATACTATATCGGAGGGTTGTCCATAAATAAAAACAAACATCTTTGTTAAGCCGTTTCTGCGCGTGGCTTAGGCAAGTGTGAGAGAGTCTGCGAGGACCCTGGATAAGGAGTCAGTACTGCATGACCTGGCAGTGATTACCATTTACTAATGTATGTTTCATTGGAGCATGTACAAAATTTCAGTGGAGAGTAACCCATTTAGGATTCCACTTTTTATTGGGCGATAGCTCACCCCGTCGAGGGAACATTTTTCTTTAGGTACAAGGGGCGCCGAGAGGACGAGACTCTTCTTAGAGACCATTTAGAAGAAAGCCGGTTGTGCTTTATTATTATGATGTATGACATGTATTAGAATTTAGAATTTTAATATATGTTTGTATAAGAGTATTTTCCTAACTCTCTTGAAACTATTGTATATAGTTGGGATATATTGGTCGAAGGATGATGCAGCCCAAGTGGCCATTATTTACCTCATTCTGACCTTACGTGGTCGTTTTGGATGTGTCGACAAGATGCACTCAAGCAGCCCCCGCACAGTGCGAGTACTCGCCCGATTTTCTGATGAGAGATGTCGGGTCACCCCGCATTCACGCAAAGTGCTTCCCCGCCGGCTGGAGGGTAGCTCAACGGACCTAGGGCGTCACATTTTCAACTTAGTTCAAGTAAAAGAAAAATTAAAGCAATTAATTTAAAATCTGATTTTTTGAGAAGGGATGATGAATTCGGATTTTTAACAATGAAATAAAGGCCTTGGGGCTTGGGGTTTCACCAAGACACACCTTGGGAGAATTAAGGATATATGGAGTAAAGCCTCTATATTCAGCTCTAGACGAGATAGCTCAAGTTCAATGATAATTTTTATTATTATTAGTTATTTAGTTAATCATACTTTTTGGCCTAAGCTTATAACTGTTAGGGTTTTCTGTTGGTGTCTATAAATAACACCTTATATTATTGTTTTTGTAAAGACTTGATACGATATTGAAAACTTGAGAATTTTGTTCTGTTTATTTTATTCTTTTTCTTTCAATTTTATTGGTTCAGAGCCGAACTATATCAATTTCCTGGTATCAAAGCCTAACTGCTCCACGATGCGCCGTGTTTGATTTTCAACCATCCCTTGCCTAACTCGGCTTTGCAGATTTTCTCAACCATCACGCCAACACCGTTATTTGGAGTTCTTCGACACAACCATAATCAATTCCGCATCGACACTCCATCCCGTAATTCGTGGTCACCTTCATCCTCTTTTCCCCAAAGCTTGATTTTTCGCTATCCGAAATCAAGTGTTTTTTTTTTTTTTTGTGCAACATCTAATCATTTAAAAAACCCAATGATCAAAAAGAGAGAGAACCACCATCGCCCCCGCAGCGAGCGAGATCCGCCTCTATCTCCATAGCCTTCGAGGAAGTGAAACCTTGATTTGACTTACAAGTCCATAACTTTTTATATTACTCCATCCAGCTATTATATTACAAATCCTTTTGATTCATCCACACAAGTCTCTTTCCCGTGGATACGAGGATACAATCACGTCACTTTGCGGCTTTTCATGCCCTTAATTTTCGGCCGCCTTCTTGAATTTTAATTTAATTCCCTGTCAAGTACACAACAACGCCGAAACGTGCTTATGTATCAACCGTTTTCATTCCTTTTATCTCTATATTTCTTCAGCGCCGCTCTGCCTCAGTGGGGACGAACTAATAGGAGGAAGTGGAACCAAACACCGCACACTCGATCCAATTGTCCTCATCAAAGTGTAATCAAAGAGTTACAACACTTTATTTAATTTCCTTGCCACCACGATAAAGAATCAGTAGCTTTTAAAGCTGGGTTTCTTTCAATGGGCACATTTTTCTTACTTTGGAAACTCGCCATTTTGTGGATATTTAAGTATATTTTGTTTCATTGTTTTAGGTTCTAGTTTATTTGATAGAGCATAAAGAGTATTATATATATATATATATATATATATATATACTTTGTTTTTTTAGTTATTCTTTCTCGTGGTTCGTGGCAAATCAGGATATATAATCGCATTACATTTTTTTTGGGGATTATGGTTGTCAGACAAGATTTCATTTATAAATTTTCTGCTTAGTGGAATTTTAGATTCTATCCTCGCATGTCGCCCACCAAGTTATAATGTTTGAACCCTTCTTCTTCACACCTAACACAAAAGATCCTAATTGAGAAACTTAATACTTTGACTCCTTAAGACTACAAAGTTTTATCTCAAGATCTAAATGATAGTCTAACAGATACCCGTCATCATGATGCAAATAAAACACAATTTTATTCTGGTCACTACATCTAGCAATTTAAATTAATGTGTGAATTGACTCACACAATCCGCCTCTGACAACAAACCAGCAAATAACCAAAAATGGATTTGCTTTTTAAACATTGGGTAAACATGAGATAGGTAACATTGTTGATGAAACTATTAGAAACACGCTCGATCACCACACATCAGTTCAAGTCCTTCTTCGAAGGTTCATAGCTGGATCTAATGAATTCACAAATGGTTTGGTATGACAATTGGGGTAAATGAACTTGAGTAGTAATTCAATTACTCAACCTCACACGAGGTTACCCGCAATGTGAGATCTTCTGCTCTAACCCCAGTGGACCGGTCAACCTCGCTAATGTCAACTTCCCATTAGACAACCACCAGGCAAAATTCTCACCACCAAATCGTGAGAGAAGATGTCGCCCCCTCAACAACATACTTCTCACTTCTAAAGGTTATCGTGGAATCAGGTAGAGATCGATAGACAAGTTTGACAACCCAAAAGTGGACATCACAAAAAAAGTCAAGGTGTTAGTGCTTTTGAATTTGATGGTAGAATTGATCCCAATGCTTTCTAATTGGTTAGCTTTTCCACAAGAAATATTTCAGATTGGTATGAAATGATTGATAAATAACGTATCTCGGCTCGTTAAAAATGAAGAAATTAACTAATTCGCATATGAACAATGTAATGTGCTGCAAGATTATATCTGCCTAGGTGATCCAATCGTACGCCCAATAGGCTATTATGGAAAGCAAAGCTGTGTTAAAAATATATTCTCCGACGTCATATAAGAGCTCGCTTGTTTCAACATACTTAATCCGAAACAAATGACTCTGCAGTAGTCGAATATTCTACTAAATATGAGGAAGTCAGCTTTAGTGTAGTGAGTTCCATGCCGAGGGATCAATTTGTCGTCTCTGCACTCATTTATATTAATGGTCCTTGTTCCCCAACATTCAAAGATGTTAAATTGCATGCTTCACACACTATAGAGGATGCCTAAAAAAAGCCTTAGAAGTTTGAGAGGTTCAATAAACCCTCCCTCTTGCACAACACATTGTGTAGCTGCCTAAGTCACAACCATGTTATCAAACGACAATACTATGCCTAGACAACATTAAAGAGTCAAGAGTCTTAGTTTATGTAATCCCCTTCCCTGTTGTTTCTCCTACCGAGTCTAAGGCTAGTAATTCATCGATTGTTTGTCATAAGTGTCATCATAAGGGTTATATTGTGTCTCGTTGTCCCCAATGTGTATTGGCATTAAATGTTGAACAGGTTAGTTTGAAGGATGAGGAAGACCAAATTGTTATCCTTTAGATTATCCTGGTGATGAAGATGATCTTCATGAAGATTGTGATAATGAAGCGTGTGTTTGTGTTGTAAGATGCGTGCTATCAAAAATTGTAGATAATGATAATTGGAAGCGTACTAGTACTTTTCATATAGTCATACAGAGTGTAGATAAGAAATGTAAGTTAGTGATTAATGGGGGTAGTTCAATGAATGTGGTTTCTAAGGATGCTGTTAAATTGTTAAACCTGAAAGTAGAACCACATCCAAATCCTTTTAAGTTTTGGGTGAATAATTTATACTTTCTGTTCTGTAAAGGTGTCTAGTCTCTATTCAAATAGAGGATTATAAGAAGAAACTATCGTGGGATGTTCTACCCAGCGGATGTTGCCTTCATGTTCTTTTAGTCATCCTTGGTCGATGACCTAATGTTACCACCTTGCGGGTAGGACAACATCATTCATTTAAATGGCCAAGGGTAAAATATTTGTTTGAGACCAAGTAGTCAAAGGTTGTAGATTATAAATGATGAGTCCTAAACTCATCTATATTTATCCATTTTTCTGGCATAATTTTAGAAGTTTATTATTCATGTTAATGCTAAACAGAAATGTTCATCAACTCTTTGCTTGAAAGCCAATGAAAATGATAATTCTAGTAAGAAAAGAGAAACACTAAAGCAACATTCTTGTCGCCACATAGTTTCGTATGTTGAGATGTAATCCTAATGATAAGCAGAGTTATGTAATGCAACAAGGACTGTTGAACTCAAACCATGGCAATGAAGACCTGGAGTTTACATACCATAGATCGACTGATTTTTTGCTTTACAATGGATTTTTATATCGCGACAAAGCTGGAGATGTTCATAAAGAAGAATATCGCGACATTCCTAACCCATGTCGCGACACTGATCAAGAACATGACAATGAAACTCATGTCGCGACATCTTACAACTCTAGATCATATAAAGAATCGAATATAAAGAAGCTTCTATCGCGACAAAAGACAACTATGTCGCAACACAACTACAGTTAGCTTTGATGAGTAAGAAATCTATGTCACGACAAAAGAAGCCATGTCAAGTACAAAATAGCAAAACAATGAGACAACTCAAGATAAAGTGCCCTCGCATCAACCTTCTATGCTGCAAACAAACATTCCAATTATGATAAGACTCATACAGACTATATAACTGATTTCAAGAAAATCTAAGTGTCATGACACAACATTTAGAGTCAACAATGAAAGATAAGAAGACTGGTCGACATAAATCTTTTAAGCTCAGCCAACACAAATACGAGGTTGAAGTAAACTTTATTGTGATGGATCGCCACCAGCGACAGAAAGAAAACAAAGTAGGGAATCTCCGCGCGACAAAAAGGTGGTTAATATGTCGCGATAATAAATATTGTTGAGTAAGAGATTTCTATCACGATAAAGAAGTTTTATGTCGCAACAAGAAATGGAAGAGACACAAGACCAACTAAGACATATATGTCACGACAAAGACTTCCAATGTCAGTAACAACACTTCACTCGGGCCACTGTGAGCAAAGACAATTAGGGTCGTGATAAAGAAAGCACAAGAACACATTCTGGCAACTCTAAGAAACCCCCATTGCGACACAAAATACTATGTTGTAATAGCGTGCGTAGTGCAAACAAAAAGAAACTTAGTCGTGATTACAAAAGAATTTGTTGTTGTGACTTACTATTCAAGGTCTGTTTAAGGTATTCAAGAATTTCACTGACACAAGAAAAGATTTCGTCGCGACATAAACCGCATAACCTTGTAAGAACACACGACATTAACTTCGCCAGACAAAATTTGAGAAAAGAGTATAAAATTATGTCGCGATAGAAACTACATGCCACGACAAGATGCTGGGCGACAAAGATGAAAACTTTGTCGTGAGAGAACTTTCTTTGTCGCGACAAAGTTACTAATTGGGTCAGAATTTTTAGGGATCCACAATTATTGCCTAGAAGTGCGACCCATCATTTGAAAATCTATAACAACCATCTAAGGTATTCACGCCTTCCGCCAAACCAGAACTTCGGGTAGCCGGAGACTCTTGTATATTATTTTCTTTTGCTTAGTTTTTAGAGCAGTATTTAGCTAGTTCTTCGGGATTGAAACATCAATTTAGCGTAGAAAGTTTTGAGCCGACTTCAGCTATAATTTTTTTTTTTTTCATTGAATGCCTAATTAAAATGAATTGGAAATTTTATAACACTATCACTTGTTTGCAATTTTAAAGTGAATTTACTCGATGAGTTAGTCATCATGGTTTGTAACCAGTTTGAAAAAACGAGCCCATTCGTAATGGATCGATGTGATTATTGCTTTCTGCTCAACTTGGAAAGAGGTTCATAGTTCGAATGCTTCCCATCATTTAATCGTATTGTTCGAAGCTAATGTTCAAAACATTAGTAGCTGTACCTAGAAATCGTATCTTGCTCTAATTGCTAGGAAGCCCTTTGAGTGAGACAGAGATGAAGAATCCTAAGAGTGTGGAGGCAACATTGAAAAGGCAGACTTAATATTACTGAATAATTAACTCAAAATCACTTAGATAGATCACCATTTGGTCATGAGTTGGTGATAGTTACATACCAATTTAATCGATTAGAGAAGTTTTCTGACTGATAGATATCTAATCCATGTTAAAGTATAGATTCTAATCAAGGAAATAGAGAATCTCATCAAATTAGACGGATGAGTTACCAATTAGTTGGAAAAGGCCTCGCAATATCCCTGGTCTATATAAGGGCAAGCCTAGTCCTAAGAATGGAAGCATGCACTTAAAAGGAAAAATATCCATTTTAGAAAGAGGTTTTGAGATTCTAAGGCAATTGATTAGACCCATGTATCCTACACAAAGTAATATGGACTCCTAATTAGTGAAATGTATGGTTTATGGAGAAATCCAAACTATACTATCTTACATCTCGACAAGTCATATTTCAAACTAATGTAATAAATTTTTTATAAAATGATGCGTAAATTCATACCTCACACTCCATCTATTTCCCAAGTGTTACTTTATCCAAGGAACTTCCAAATCCATTTATTTGAATTCTTTAAATGTAGTTATAGAGTTTTATCTAGTTTTTATTTATTTATTTTGTTTTGCTTAAACAAACCGCTTTATCTTTAGTTCAAATAAGATCTTGAGTAGATGAGGTAATTTGATATTTAGATTTGTCATCAATCCTCGTGGGAATGATATCTGGGCTTAAATCCATTTTATTACTTGTATGATCTGTGCACTTGCAGTGATTTAAACCAAAATCAATTTTATGGATCATTCTTTTAAAAATGGGCTAAACATATGTTTTTATTAAGATTTAGTCAAACAAGTTCATGGCACTTCAGCTAGGACGAAATTTTTTTCTATTTTGGAATTGCTAATTACTTGATCGCATCTGGGTCTATGTATAAAGAATCACTAATCAAGAACGCTACATCTCTAAACTTCGAATGAATGGTATATTTTAAAATGTAAGAAGTTCGAGAGATGAATTGATTTGATATGTGCAGCATTAGTGGCAAAAGAAGTTACATATATTCTTCAATACAATGTTCATTTTGAAGTGGTAAGACTTACAGGGAGACTGATTTGCTGATGGTGAGTTCAAGGACGCTTCTGCTACCTCTACCACCTTTAAGAGATAGATTTAGTTCTAGCTTCAATGTCTAACCTTCCACATTATAGGATGAATCATTAGAACACCTTCTACATGTTTTTCTTCTGAGAGGCCAAGCTTTTATGTTAACCTTAAGAAGTGGCCTTGCAAACACATGTGCTTTTCTTAAAGCTTTATCGTGGTCTCGAACATGGCATTTAACCTAACTCTGTGTTAGAGTTAGGGAGTGGCTTGAAACCAAAATCTATCACCGACTCAGTTTTCTATGGTTTAGCTTCTTTCTGAAGCATTTAAGGGGATTGTGCCAATCATTATACCTTATCAAAATTAAAAGAATGTTCAATTTATATGAATGCTGCTTGATCACAGGAGAAACTGTCAATATCGGTATGTTCATTTTGAGAGTATCCCATTTTGTCAAAGTTTTTCGAGGTTGCTCGACGCATCATGATAGGCATTGGTGGTGTCTGAGCCAAGAAGGTCACCAAGGTCTTCTTTATGAAAACTCAATTATGCTAAAAGATCTATATTCTGCCATGATAAAGATTTTATGCTATGGTGCAGAGTCTTCGTTTTTAGAGGTTTTATTTGTTGTCAATAATTTGGCGCCGTTTTTTGACTACCAAGCTTTAAGATATTTAAACCACAAAATAAATTGAATGCTCGATATGCTAAGTGGGTTGGAATTTTTGAATGAATATTCTTTGTGCCTAATCATCGTTGGTATTGAAAATAAAGCATTGATGCACTTAGTCATTAATTGTTACACTTCATCGTATGAGGTCCCGCGTCATTAGGTTTGATAGATTGAAAGATGAGTATCTCAAATAGTCCCGACTTCGTGTTATTTGTACATGAGATTAGTAAATGTAACCATCATATAAGGTTGACTCTTCTTGCTGAAAATGGTTATATGTTTAAAGTGACTAAATTGTGCATACAATTTTGATACTTTAGGGATTTATTGATTCGGGAGATGCATGCAGTGGTTTTAGTTGGACATTGGGTGAGATAAAACCATTTGCCTTCAATAAGATAGATTTTATCGTCTCTAAAAAAAAAAGAATGTTGCTAGGATAGTTGCATAATGCAGAACATGTTAGTTAGTTAAGGCTAAGAAACAAAACATGGGTTTATATACTCCTTTACTTGTTCTTCATGAACCTTGGAAGGGTATTAGTATGGACTTTGTTCTGATTCCTGTAAGTTCTATGACATGATTCAATTCTTGTATTGTTATTGATATGTTTTCTAAGATGGGTACATTTTATCTTAAGTAACAAAATTCCAATGATGCTTCATGTTGCTAAATTATAGAGAAGGCAAATTGTGCTGGTCCTGTCTTCCACTATCAGATTCATAGGGATGCGAAATTCACAATTAGTTTTGGAAAACTCTTTGGAAATTGTTTGACACTACTTTGAAATTTTCATTTGCTTTTCATCCTCAAACTGATGGTCAAACTGAGGTTGTTAATTGTAGTTTAAGTGATATGCTTAGGTGTTTGGTTGGGGGTAAAACAAGGTGTTTGGGATTTAATTTTGTCAACAATTGAGTTTGCTTATAACAATTCTGTTAACCGTTCAACTAGTAAAAGTCTTTTTCAAATTGTTAATGGCTACTCATCCTACACACTCATTGATCTTGTTCCTTTACCACCTCACATGTGTGTCTCGAACCTCAAAATCAAAAAACACATCCGTGACTTATCGTAGATTAGGTGAAAGATTTTCCAAGAACAAAGAGAAACTAGTTGCTGATGTGCATCATAGATCTAAGGAATTTAATGTTGGTGAATATGTCATGGTTCACATTCATCCTGAAAGAATTCCAAAACGTTTTGCAAACAAAGAAAAGCATGGGTCCTTATTCTATCATTCATAAACTAGGATCTAATTATGATTCTTCGATTTGCCTAATTGAAATGATGATTGAATCGCCTATTTTCAATGTAGCATTTCCATACTACTAAGGCACTAACCTTCTACTTTGCTTTCTAGTGTGTCAACAGTAAAGCTCCAAAGTGAACCCACTATGCCTTCATATAGTACTCCAAGAGATGGTGATATTATCCTTGATGATGAGTTTGTGACTTCTAAAGAGATGGTGGTTTTCGTCAGTTTCTAGTCAAATGGCATGGCCGTCCCGACTCCGATGCTACTTGATACACGAGAGGATGATCTTTGTCATTTGATCTTCTTTTGTTGGATTGCTACCTTCTCCTTCACTTTTCGAGTCGGGTTCTTTTTTCAACCCGGAGGTTCATTTGGGGCATGGTGGTAGAGTTCACATTTAAGGTCAACAGACAGCCCAACAACGATATTATTGTTACATTATTTAATAAAATTCTTAACAGCGTGCTCCATTTTACTAATCGCAGTCGTTGTTTTATAAGAAAGATTATAAATGTTGTCGTTAAGACTGATATACGAAAAATCTGAGAATTCTATTATTTTATTCGTTAATTTTATCGTTTTTCAGAGCCGAGCTACATAAATTAGAGAAAGATGAAAAATACCGGTCCTCTCAAGAGAAGGATTGACGCCTTAATCAACCTCTCAATGCGTACTCTATGGTCCTAAAAAATGTAGGAAAAATTCCTAACTCTCTCAAGTATGGTACGATGGTTGATCAACTTACTCCAACCCTAGGTTCCCCTTTTGATCCGTAAAGAAAAGATATGTGTTTGACTACACTGGATGCAAGACAATCTGATTTTCTTTACTCGCACATCAAGTCCCTATGTCTAGAAGAAGCGACTCTGAAAGAAATACACCTACGCCCACCCAACTCTCTCTGGGGTGTTAACCTTATAGGCTTATAGAAACAACCTATTTTGGAGACTCACCAAAATAGAACGTATACCTTGGTTTGAAACTATTTTCTCAAAGCTCCTTTGTCGACGCCGACAACGAACCCTCACAAGAAGTCTATATCTTCCATAGATATGTCACAACATCCATGAACAGATAAGAATCCAAGTAAAACATGAAAAATAGAAACTTTATTGAAGAAATCGTACGAAGATTTTCAGCCTTAAACAAACTAAAACTATCCAAAAATCCAAATAGAAGAAGAATAATGGTCGGATCTGTTTCCCTATTTTTATACTTATGGGTCGGAGAACAAGTTACAATTTTTCCTTAATCGACACAACACGCTTAAATCAAAAATAAATAAGAAACGCAATTTGGATCGAATATGAAACTTATTTGACTCAAGACTACTTCTGAAAATCTCACAACATTTGCAGGAGTGCGAGATCTCGCACTAACTTGTGTGAGTCAAAATAAATAAACTTGTAAAAAGGCAGTTTCACTTTGACAGGTTCCTCCTTGACTTCCAAGCCTTCAAACAGTCCCAAACTTATCTTCACCTATATGAAACATGAGTGAATCATTTTTGAAAGTTCAAAATCACCTTCCACAGAAAAGGATGCAATTAATAAAGCAAAAACACAAACTAGATGGAAACATTAGTAGCTTTGCTTGGGGACTAACAATTCTCATAATCAGTTAATTGGGTATACTACACTTAAAAGTAAGAGGAAAATATAGAACCACCATGTAAAATGTCACTTTAGCAGTTATACACCCCCAATAGCTTATGTCTAATCCTTTGTGATGCCCGGCACCCGAGGTTCATTGATCACCATCAACCCGAGAAAACCTGAATATCGAGTAACCCGATCCCACATCGTGTGTCCCATTATCAGATCCATAATTTAACAAAATCAGATGATAGTCTTTGTAATGGGAGCTCTATCCAAAACCCAACTTGCATAATACAATCACATGACCCATTCGGGCCTAATATAACACAATGACCGCATCGGGTCTATTTACGAAAGAAAATTACAACTTATATAAAATTATATATGAGTTCACTGCCACCTATTAATACATTAGGTATGTCAAAATGAATTTACTTCAAACATTTTACAAAAATGATTACAAAGCCAATGAACTCGCTTTCACTTAATAAGCCTCGATGAGAACCGTCCAACGATTTCTCATGACCTAAATGAGACACATGAAAAGCAGCTACGCCTAGTAGAGTAATTTTGCGAGGCTACTTCCCAACCTAAGGCATGCAATGTTCAATTTTAACAATCACATTCACATCATAGTTCCAAACAGGAATATGCAATCCTAGGTTGAAATTCTAAATGCTATGCCATGAAATGAGATGAGACTCACTCATGTAATATGCCCGAGTTTTACCGGCTCCCATACCCGAGTCTTTACCGACTTCCATACCCAAGTCTTTACCGACTCCCACCACACAATGCGATGCCCATGCATGATAAAAACCGTCATTGATGAATCACATCCAATGATCTTTTTTACAACAAAAGTCAAGAAGAAGGATAAGAATCTTTCAAATAAAGGGTTTATCAGACTGAGCACCTCACCTCAAGTCTTGTTGTTTCCTCTGACGAGAAGATTTTGGCTAGTGTATAGACTATCGCTGAATAGGTTACTTCATCAAGAATAGGTACCATTTTCCTAATTATCGATAATTTATTTGATCACTAGAGGGCTGGTTTATTAGTAAGATAGATCTTTAAATTAAGCATCATTATTAGCTGAGGTCAGTGATGCGCATATCCCCTAAGAGAGCGTTTAGATATCGAGCATGGGCATTTCGAAGTCTACAGCAATGCCTTCAGATTGACGTATCGCTCCAACAAATATTCATGGGATCTCATGCATAGGTATTCCAACCCTATCTAGATCACTTGTGTGGGTCTCACCGAAGACACTTTAATCTACCCAAGTCCAGAGACATGAGGCCACCAGAATCGCTTCTCCGCACCTCAGACTACACTGTTGAATCGCCAACCTAGTAATGAATCTTGACTTATCAGAGACTTTAAGACATGTGGTACGACTTTGAGTGTATCCACAGTGGACCCGAAGAAGGCTGGAGGCGCTATGAATCGGGGAGAGACCGAAGCCACTTTCGAGATACTCAGCTGATCAAGTGTATTACAGGGAGGTTCACGAGGACTTTTCCCAATTAGTCAAGACTCATGACGAGATTGATCTTATGAGGTCAAGCTGAGGAATAACTCCAGGAGAGAAAGCATTCTAGAATTGAAGAAGAGGCTTATCAACCCCATACTCGATAGTTCCAAGAGAGGGACAAAGAGGTAAATACCTGTGGTATCAGATGTCTCAATGAAGGACTTGGTTGTGCTACGTATCCGGAGGGTAGTGCACATAGGTTCTCGACAGTTAAAGAACCATAAGCAGAGTTACCCCACACATGACATGGAGTTTGTGGCCATTATCTTTTCATCAAGATTTGGCGCCCACTACCCATACAAAGGAATAGCTTGAGGTGCTTTGCACTACAAGAGTCTCAAGGCACATTTTTACACAAATGGGACCTCAACATGAGGCAATGCATGTGAATGGAATATCTGGAAGACTATGACTTCACTTTGCATTACCATCCCTGGGTGAAGGGCAATGTGGTGGTCAATGACCCAACAATTCCGCGAGGAGTGCTGCGCATGGCTTCCCGGCAGGCAGATGCCCGAAGGCCAGGGACACAGCTCCACTATAGGGATATGCTCATAAGTAATTTTAGAGTTTAGCGGGCTACACCATCCCATTGTTGCAGTGATTGAGTCATTTAGACATGATATGCAGATATCACGTCCAACAGGACCGATCACACAAAGGTGTGATGAAGGCTGGGCCATTCAAACATATGGTAGTCTTCAGATAGGGTCAGGTCCCCAATGCAGACATCTCAAGGGAGAGATCCCTCAGTGGAGTTTCATTGTTCCTGCTTTTGTCAGGCACCTAGGTGGCATGAAGACGTACCATGATCTTTGTCGCCACAGTTACTGGAGGGGCGAAGAACAAACAGTCGGGAGAGCTTGTTCACAATGTCTCACGTGTCGTGCTGCAAACTTACACCATCGCCGAGATTACTCCAGCCCTGTGAGGTAGCCGAGCGGAAGGTATACGCCGATGGGATTTTAGGACGACACACTGACATCACAGGGCATGACGCTGCAGTGGTAATATGGACCGACACCTTACTAAGTCAGCACACTTTTTTGTAGTGCTGATGACCTTTCACTTTAAGGAATGCTACAGGTCAGACGACGAGAGATTGTTCAATTGTACGGAGTGCCAATATCTACGTGGTTTCATCAAGATCCCAAGCCACGTACTCACTTTCTAAAAGTTTTTAACGTAGCTACTGTACACAATACATGATAGAGCACACCATCTCTGATAGATTCGCCACGAGAGGACTATCCAGATTTTTGTAGGACTAAGCATTAGCATGCGCTCCTGATCCAAGGGCACCGAAGAGTACACGATAGACCGCTACAACAATAGTTTTACTGCCGAGCATACAAATGACACCCTATGAGCAAGACCATATGGAGGCCTTGTTGATCTCCGATTTTTTGGACGAAGGTGGGGAGAAAGAACTCACCACGGTCCGAATTTGCCAGACGCACCTGTGAGAAGGTGGATTTGATATGGAATGCCTTCTCAAGATCCAGAGCCTAGAAGAGCTATGCCGATAGACTCCGCGTGACCTTTAGAGTCGAGGTGGGAGATCATGTCTTCTAAGGTGATGCCTACAGAGGAGTGGCCATCTCTGGCAGTTATGAAAGCTATCGCTGAGGTATACTGACCCTCTGAGGTACTTCTGTGGTGGGTATGGTTATTTACCGTTGGTATTAATGCCAAGTTTCACGAGCATTCATGCGTATTCATCTTCATGTTTTAAAGTAATATTTAGATCCGGACTATAACGACCAAAGTCATGGCACGCGGGTGAACTTTTGATAGGACCGCACGCGTCATGGATAAACATTTAAGGTTTTATGGCAAGACTCAGAGGCTAAAGAAGGTCTGTAAGGCACCACGTGAGCAAACATGGAACCAAGACACAGGCGTAAGCACTTTTTCTCTTTCCTATTTGAGGATGAAGGTATGTTTTTACTATTCGCATTAAATGACAATGCATATGCACAAATCGAATGTATATGTGTGTGAATTTCGACGACGGAATTCTTTTTAAGGGGGAAGAACAAACCCAGAATCGGAATTTTTGAATTTTTTCAAAATGGCAAAACGGTAATCGTTGTACTACAGTCGATACCGTAAATTTGTTGCATCTCTGATGATGAACGATTTCACCGCTGATTGTCTCACTAAATTTATACCGTATCAATTTTGTTTGACCTAAATAGTTAGATTTTTCACGATTTGAGCGTTTGTGTTCGCGGACCCCAAAAATAGGATTTCGGAGTAAAATCAATAGTGAAAGAAATTGGCAAATTTCATTTAAAAATAAATTGAACTCGAACAGACAAAATAAATTGCTCATGGCGTAAAAAACATACATGAATCCAAGAATAACGCGGCGACGCGGAGCCACTTACTTAAATTATGAGTGAGGGGTCGGGGACAAAGGTCCCATTCGATTTCCCGTCGAAACCGTGAGAGAGGAGAAAGGGGAGAGAAAGTGCGGAGAACCTAAGCTTCTCTTTGCATCTGGCGGAGTTCCAGCCATCGATTTTGTCTGGTTAAGGCTTAAAGTTCATTTCCTTTGACAAGGGCTACACGTGGGTACCAAAAATGAGGGATATCACCTAAGATCAAAGGGAGGAGATTTCGGGAAAACAAAATTTTCGGGCTTAGGAGGTGTTCTGAGACCATCTTATTTACTACACTCTAAGGCAGAGACTTTCCTACTTTGTTTATTTCAACCCTGATGGTGTCGATTTTTTGGGGACATAAAGAGTGCCCTGCGGACCTGTTTTGTTGATTTAGCAACTGTTTAAAGCTGTTTTTATGGCTTATTTGTAGGTTTGTTTGGTTGTGGTCTTTGGCAAGGACCAAATATGTGAAAAAAAATTATATGTGAGTGGTTAAGGGGAAATTATGACAAAAATTTCCCTAGACCTTTGTTCTTGTTTTCGGCCATAACTTGGCCTACAAAACTCCAAATTGAATGATTCCAGTTGGATATGAACCCTAAGAACAAGAGCTACAAATTTCTAAACAAGACTGAGGTTTAAATTCATCTTTAAAAACCCTAAAAATGAGTTTTACAATAAGATACTGATTTTGTCCCTTCACGAAAGAGTTTCCATTGTTGACCATATCAAGTATATTGATTCAAATGATGTGAATCAAATTCCTAATGAAACTAGACACCCATGAGAGTAACTTTCATAAAGAAAGTATGGTCAAATTATGAAAGACCCGAGAAATTCAAATTTCTGGAAAAAGGGCAAAATCGTAATTTCGGTTACAAAATTGTAATTTCGGTAAAAATTCCGAAATTTATTCTCTAGATCTTAGATGATGAAACGGATTTCACCAAGAATCGCCTCGCCAAATCTAGCTAGCACGTCGACTTCGCCGACCCGAGACAATAATTTACATCGCTTTTCGGCGATCGCAGCCGCCAATAAAACGATTTTCGATGCGACAAAAGTCACATATAACACGTACTCATGTGCCATGAGTAGTATGAGTAGAGAAATGATGAAAATGGACGGCCGAGATAGGGCCGAGTGTCAAAACTGGGAAAAGAATGACATAATGGTCATTTAAAATTTGATTAAATGAGGATAAGACAAAACACTCAATAGTGTTTGTCTTCTCCAATTAGAAAAAGGGAGCAAAAACATGAAATCGCTAGGACTTACAATGAGTTGCGTATCGGGTTTTAGAGTGAGAAGGTTAGATTCTCTAGAATATCTGCAATCCTACCACGGCGCCTTCTGGACGAGAAGGAAAGTTGCCTCTAAGCCGAGGCCTACGCGTGGTACCGACTTAAGGAGTTTAGACAACTCGGTGGAGGTAGATTCTCCCTACTTGAGTTTTACTCTTTGTTTAAGAGCTATGTTGATGTTTGAGTTGATTGAGGCCGTGAGTGGTTGCTTAACGGTCCCAAAACTAGGATCCAAATGTGAGAATTTTTAGCCCTATGCAAAACTGTGGGGGTTAGGCTGTTTGGGCATCCTTGGTGATGTTCTATGCTATAAATGATGCTTTGATGTGTATGAGGCCGAATGGCCGTGAAATTCGGGTTCACAAAGTGAACCGACGATTGGTGATTTTTCGGGAATAGTAACCGAGGGTTTCACTATTCCTGAGAATATAAATTTTGAGAATTAATGTGTTTGGTCGAGTAATTCAAGTAGAATTGTTCGTGTTTGATCATTAGCCCATGTGAGCTAATTTTGATGTGATGAAATGCGAAATTACATAACATGATTGTGTGATTTAATTTTTATGTGAATATATGCATGTTTATATATTTGCATGTATTATGTATCAATGGAATTCGGTATCAGCGCATTCCATATGCACCGGACAATCTTTAGACTCGTAGGGAGTGAGTGCATGAGATGAGTCTAGAAAATGGTTTCGAGGGTTGTCTAAAAAAATGATAATTATCGGAGGGTAGTCCATGATAGTAAAATATCAATCGTCGGAGACTAATCTAAATTGATATACATCGGAGGGTAGTTCATAAATAATATCAATCGTCGGAGACGGCCCAATTGATATATATATATATATATATATATATATATATATATATATATATATATATATACATCGGAGGATTTATCCACAAATAAACATACAATTTCACGAGGCTTAGGCGAAAAGTGTGTAGGAGTCGGCGACTCGGGGTATGAGATGGTCAGTTAGACATTCAAGTAGATCACGATTGGGTTGAATGTATGCTTACTTTGGAGCATCAGATACGCACTCGTGAGTGAGCCCACTTCGGTGATTCCACTCACGAGCATTAGCTCACCCCCGTCGAGGATACTATTTCCATGTGCACAGGGAGCGTGCGAGGAGACGGCTCGTCCTAAAGACTGAGTTTTAGAAGAGAGCCAAATGTGGTTATTTTATTTACAGTATTAGAATTGTTTCACCCTTAATATATGCTGTATAAGAGTAAAACAATTGAACTGGAAAACTATTGGATATAATTGGATATATATATATTGATGAGTAGTTGTATCAAATCTGCCGGGCCGTTTGTACTCATGATATTGATGTCGAGACAAAGTTATATAGGTTTTCAGAGGGTAGAGCCCTCGCATAAAGGAGACTCTCGCCCGATTTTCGTGAAATGTCGGGTTACCCGACATTCACGAGCATTCTCACGGTTGATCGCAGTCAACTGACCCCAAGCTTTGGGGCGCATGTTTGGTATCGAGCTTAGGCATACGAATACCTAGGAGCTCGTTTGGGTATCCATCACCACTTTGGTGGTTCATGGGTATATAGGATATGGAAACCTAGAGATTGAGGATTTGGGCTTAGGCCATAATTCGTAAGGAACATCACCAGGTGTGGTTTGATGTTGAGTTTTAGGTATGAGATTACCTAGGAAATCACGGACAAAAATCCAGATTACGACATGCATGTGTTCGATGTGTTTTCAGGTGATTTGATAAATTTGTCAGGTGAAAATATTCATAACATGAATGATGTGATCATGTATTGTGTATGGTTTGTGTGTTGAGTGATTAGCACCTAGGAAAACCATGATGTGTTGGGAAGTTTTTAGAAGTTTTTACAGAAAACTGGAACCAAGAGGAGAAATAAAATAAATTTGAATAAATTCATTTTGTTTAATGGATGATAAACTAAAATTTTAATAAATTTTAAGGTTTAACACTAGGTTTAGTGTTGGATCAAGAGGTTTGAGGAGATTTTAGACAAAATGTCCAAATGAAAAAAAAAATGAGGTGAAGAATATAATTTTCTAAGGTTTTACACGTTGTAAGATGGAAGAATATTGAAGAAAATAAATTTTTATAAATTTATTTGAGTATCCTCGAAAATGAAAAAATGTGTGTATTTTTTTTTGGTATTTTCCAATAGCCGGAAATAAAATGGAAAAAGATGAGTATTTTGTTCCAAAGAGCGTAACGTAGGGCTAGGCGCAAGGTGAGGTCAGCGCTACGGCACGGCTCGCTGGCGCTGAAGGGCTGGGCGCCGCTGGCACGCGACGGGCGCCGGGGCGCGCAGCGAGCGCCGCAAGGGCTGCGGCACGCGGCGCGGCAGGTTTTGACAAAGAACGTCATCACGCACACCCGTTATTCGCCACACTTCAAGATTGTTTTGAGTCACCTGTATATTGTCTTAACCTGCCATAAACACTATTTCATCGCATCTCAAAAAAGCAATATAAAAAACCAATAAACCAAATAAAATTAGACAAAATTTCAGTATTGCATTTTCTGCACACTGAAATAAAATTTTTTTGAAAACAAAATTTTTGTTGAAACAATATTTAATATACTTATCGCACTTGAATATCCAGAATAAGATAATACATAAAATCAGTTATGTAAAGGAATAAACTTAATCTGTTAAGGCCTAGATATACCGTGATTAGATTTAATCACATAAATGGTGATACAGTAGATATCGGAGGTATTAGAGAACATCCATGGGTGCTGGGCCAAAATTAATCGCATTCACCAACCACCAGATTTGATCAGCGTGCCTGTAGAGGTCAGAGGGTATCATGTGCGCTTATAGCACAGCCGGTATAGTTATGTAGTCGTGGAGGTCCTAAGAACTCCGTGAAGTTTAGGGCGCATCATCCTCCGACATTCACTGTATGAGATCCGATGGTAAGGCATCATTGGTTCATACAGATCGAGAAGGTGTTAGAAGCTATGGAGATTACCTCTAACACTACCAGGATTAGACTAGATGTGTTCCACCTAGAGAGTGAGGCCCAAATATGGTGGAAATGGGCAAGGACCTCTAGAGACATTAGAGAAGCCTTTGTTTGTGAGTTCTCCTCAGGGATTAAAGGCGAGAATCGTGGGATGATACGTCGTGGTCAAGGAGTCGGAGATCTCGGGACTCTACTCACTGGACCTAAGGATCATAGGACATGTCGAGTTCGATGTCATCTTGGGGATGGATTGGGTGGCTGACACGGGGTTGTTGTCGGTGAGTGTAGGAGGATTCACCACTACGGGATGTGGTGTGGTATTTAAGGAGATGAGCATGACATTTTTGCCTGAGGCGATATCTGAAGTCCAAGTGTCATTGACAGTTAGCGGGTTGTCTAACAAGCCTTACCCTAGAGGACGAGGTGAGACCAGACTTAGATCTACCTCGAGTAATTTGCGAGTATGTGGATGTTTTTTCGGATGAGCCACGGACTACACTCCACCTTAAGGATGTAGACTTGATTATTGATTCCTGACTTGGTACATCACCCATCTATGACTCCATAGGATGGCACGGTTGATTGCGGGAACTCGAGTCGACTATAGGAGTGCCCCGGATAGGGTTCATTAGGCAGAACGCTTCACCATGGGGCTCTCGGTTTTGTTTTGCGAAAAGAAGGGCGAAGACCATTCGACTATGCATTATTATCGATAGTTGAGCGAGTTCACGATCAAGAATGGTACCGCATTACCGAGGATTGTGATTTGTTTGGTATCAGTTGAGAGGCGCTAGTCTACTCCAAGATAGACCTTTGGTTACCGCCCGAGTTGAGGTTGAGGAGATAGACATCCACTGAAACGGCGTTTGGGCGCGTTATATGGGCACTTTGAGTTCACGGTGATGCCGCTGGATTGGCAATGCGCCCGGTAATCATTCCATGGACCTCATGCATAGGGTGTTCCAACCTTATCTAGATAGGTTGTCGCGATCTTAAGTGGATGACATCTTGATCTACTCTCGGTGATCGGAAGTGGGACATGAGTATCGCGAGGATCGTTCACAGATTGTTGAGAGACCATCGAGGCGTACGCGCCAGGTCGAGTAAAGAATTTTGAAGTTTTGAGAAGCTTCTTGAGGTGAGATTACTGGGACAAATGGTGTCGAGCATCGGGAGTGTCGGTCGACCCGAGGAGAAGGTCGGTACGTATTGAAATAGGAGAGACCAAATGTCAATATTGAGATCGTAGTTTCTTGGGATTAATTTGGGTATTCTGAGGGGGCCGAATGGTGGGGGTTGTCTATTCGGGGCAGGATCGTAGGAATTCACCTACGGGACATGGACTCCATGGTTGGGACGGCCCTGACCATAGAGAGAGAGATCGAGGATGCCCGGAGCACTCGGGATGCGGGTGATGGTAGCGAGAGGGAGGATCAGCCTTTTTTTAGTTCGGGGAAGGCGGAAGACACCGCTTCACCTGAGTTCGGGACTAGGGCGGGATTGGGCGCATGTGGGACGGGATTGCCCTAGAGGCAGGATCCCGGGACTTTGGGACAATGCGGTCCCAGTTAGGCTGTAGAAACGAGGAAGTATACGGTTCATTCCTCCCACACCACCCCAATGCGGGCGAGGAAGGAACGGAGTTTCGGTTTGCGGTCTTCATCTGACGCTGGCCAAACAGATAGGCCATAGGGGCAGGTGTGAGTAGGAGGTCGGGGAAAGATCGAGGTTGCGGCAGCGGGGCGTGGTGGACCTTAGGGTGGTAGACATATTGGTTGTGGTCTCCCGGGTGACTGTGGATGAGTTGGCTTGACCATCGGGTTGTCATACGACATGGCGTGGATTTGGGCTTAGGAGTTAAGGCACTAGAGGAAGCCCGAGAATAGATGTTCTTCCCTAGGATGTAGGGTGAGTTGACTGATGGGGTGAGAATCTAAGGTGAGAATCACAGGTTAGGGTGTAAGGGCAGGAGTATCGAAATTTACGTGTGAATGCAAGAGGCTCGCGGTGTAGCCCAGAAAGAGTTACATGTTTCAGAGGATGAAAACGCGGTGGGGTTATCCTGCGTAGACTTAGGAGTTGGTGTTAAGTCGGGGTGACTCGAGATTTGGATAACCCTTTGGAAATTGCACGTGGGTGTAGTTGGGTAGAGCAAGGGGCTCGGTATATGGATGTCATTCATGACATGGACTAGGTTGACGGTCCATTGGATTGTCAGTGATTGTGACCTTGGGAAGGTTAGCGTTTACACACAAAGTAAGGGTTGTGAAGGGTTACACGTGGTGTGGAAGGTATAGAGGACATTTGCGAGCATCGTCCTGAGTCTTAAGGGTAAGAGGAGCAGTGCGCCTTGTAGTGGAGTCGCACATAACAACGAGTTATCGAGGGCGAGTATCACAGGATGGCGCCATATGAGGCATTGTATGGAAGCGTATGGAGTCACCGTTATGTTGGACCGAGTGGGAGGCTCCATCGGGGTCCTAATCGATTAGAGACACCTCGGCGGAGAAGGAGCTTGATCACGACAGCGTCTTCTCGCATTTCGGTAAGCGAGAAGAGTTATCTGCGGGTGTGCGGCGTCGACCCTTAGAGTTCGAGGTTGGGGATCATGTCTTCTTGAAGGTGATGCACAGAGAGGAGTGGTCGGGTTCGACGGCGCGACAAATTATCGCGAGATTCATTGAGCCTTTCAAGATGCTCGAGAGGATGGCGTTGTAGCGCGCGTTGGCTTTACCGCCCGACATGTCGGGTGTCCACGAGGTGTTTCGCGTCTCCGTAGCCCGGGTTTGCGCGGATCCGGCTCATGTAATTGGATTGGGGGCGGTCGAGATTGACACTGATGGGACCTTTGAGGAGGGACCAATATGTATTTTGGGATAGTTGTTCACCTCTTTACGTGATGGTTAAAATACTATACAAATTATAGCGATTATTACCAAGGGCCAGTATCTAATCCCAGCCAATGTGCCGTAAAACTTGTTCGTTGTGTTCCTTATCTATTTTACTGTTTAAAGCGGACTCATAGAGTAAATCATTTTCTTTTACGGTTTTGATCCATGATCTTTGCAAGTGTGCGGTCGAACAAGTAGTAAATTGGATTTAAGTCGGATATCGTTCCCACGGATCTCGAGAATTCTCGATCAACTACCACGACTACTCGAACTCTATCTTATTTGGGCTTTTGATAGAGCGAATTGAAATATTCTTAGCAAACTTTAAAATAATAAAAACTAAGAAAAGTGACTTAATAACAAAATGAATTAAAAAGCGAAAATCTAAAATAACAAGTCGGCCAATTAGGTTATCTCTTTTAAAGGGAGGCAAAATTGAAAATACGCTATTGTGAAACATCGATTCTACTTGAGGCTTTACTCTGTGGCAGCTATGAACCACATATTTACTTTTGTCAAGAATGAGGTGGTACGAATGGATCTCTCCCTTACGGCCTTTGTTCGTATCTAATCTTCATGATTCTTTTTTGAAGGCAGGATTGATCGCTACTTAATTTAGATTGCCTTGTTGGATATTTTCTTTTGATACTTCATATCACGAACATGGTGTAAATATAGCTCTTAAGACATAGGTATAGCATGGGGTTTACACTTTGCGGTTTCTCACTTCACTCAAAGAATTGGAGCAGTTCCTTTTCCTTGATTAGATCCTTGCTAACACGGGATTGAACTTCTTGTTCGAATCGAGGTATGAACTCTCTGCGTTTTAAATTCGTAGTGATTAAACTCAATGGGATTCAAGTGAGAGGAGAGACGATTTATCGACTTAAATTCCGCAGGCTCATTAGATCTTCATTATCGAGTTCGCATACCCTTGAGAAATTGTTCACTACTCTCGAGGAATGCCTTCTGCATGTCATAGAGGACCTCCACGGAAATCGAGTATGAAACAATCCTATTATGAGTACAGGACAACGATATTCTGGGGATCGAATCTCACAGTGAATATTCGAGAACCCGGCAAGTAGATTTATGGCCCGAGTTCGGTAGCTCTTGATAAATTTCTCTGGGGAAAGATAAATTCTAACAACGAGTCTATTCAATGTAGGCCAGGTTTCTAAATTGCTGTGCACCCTCTGATGGCTCGTCAGAGAACCACTATAGATCGGACCTTTGGAAATCATCGAGATTCAAATTTGTCTAGAATTCGGACGATCGAGGCCGATAATTTTGAAAGAAATAGTGCGCATTCGACTACTAACTGCTTGACTAACGTCCGGATCAAATTTGAAAAATAACAATCTAATCTATAATAACTCTGAAAAGCAAAGAAAAGAAAATTAAATACATGGGCCTTGGAAACTGCACGGATCTCGTTAGAGCCGCCGAGAGCTGCTTTCCTTCAATAGCAGTTGCTTATTTATAGGGTTACGAGTTGGGCTAACTGATGCGCCTCCTTTTGGATTTTAGGTCGCGCCGATTGGTTGTTAATGTCGCGACCTCGATTCTTTGTCGCGACATCAGTTGTCTAAACATTTGTCGCAGAAGCTTTTATTTGGTCGTGACTTGCCTTTAGCATCCCTTGTCTCTTCCTATGTCGCGACCTCGATTCTTTGTCGCGACCTCAGTTGTCTCAGCATACGTCGCAGAAGCTTTTATTTGGTCGCGACATCAGTTGTCTAATCACTCATCCATTCTTCCAAAAGAAGGTTCATCTTCTGTCGCGACCTCTAAATAGTCAGCGACCTTAATTCTACAAGTTGTCTACGATACCTCTAGGGAACAATTCGATCTGCAGTGTTGATGTAGGCCTCTCTTCTAAATGTTGTCCGCGACCGATGTTCGATCTCACAGAGAAAATCTTAGGTCGAGACTTCATTTCTGTGTCACGACCTCCATGTCTTGTGGCGCTTGATTATCATCGCGACTGAAATGGTGTGCGACATCATCGATCTTGTTCTTCGTCAATTTATGGTTGCACGACTTTGAGTTTACGTTGCGACATAGATTCTGCGCTAATTGCCCTTATGTGGCGATTGGAGGTTTTGTGAATTGCGACCTTGATGTGATTCTTCATTACTATCAGGCGTCGCGACATCGGAGTCCTTTCTTTCGTGCACCTCCTCTTGCGACATCATTCAGCTGATCATGTCATTTCTTGCTCGACCACTTTACATTCACTTCTCTTTATAATATCACTCTATCTTGAATTTCTGTTGTATGGCGGTTTGGTGAGTTATTCACATTCTGCATCGATTGCTTTTTTAGATAGAAATCAATCAGAAAATGGACTGAATATGAATGACTTTAAGCTCATCAAACTCCCCGAACTTAAATTTTTTGCTTGTCCTAGAGCAAGGAAAAGAAAAGATTTGTTTGTCCTCGAGCAAAAGAGGACATTTTCTTGTTTTGTTTGCGATTGCAACCAGAATTTAATTGAAAGACTAGAATTGCATTCTTTCTGTATATCTAGCTTCAAGTTCAGATGAAGTTAGTCTCTACTTCAATCCGATTGTACAAAACTAAATTGTTGAATTTGTTTTATAAGCGGTATAGTCGATTGATCTGCTGAAAAGTAAGTTGGTCTTTATTCACTCTTTTTCTTAGTGAGTCGATTAACCCTCTGAGGTCCTTCACCGGTTTGATCCTTTCAAGATTTTCCAAATTCCATATGCTTGTTGTTCATATTGATCTCACGCTAATGTAGGTAATTCTGACAACTAGAATCGTCAGGTCTTTTAGGTTTGCCAATGGGGCTTGGGTCCTCGGTGGGATGGATGGAACTTTTTAGGTTAAGATTACCCATACCCTTTCTCCTTTCTTACTTAACTGCTGCCCTTCTTTTCCTTGCAATTTCTTTAATTGATTCCCCCAAACTTCATCTTTGGGGTATCTTCTTGATCTCTTTTGTTTAAAATTGTTCATTCCCATTTCTCATTTGTACTTCACACTGTTGGAACTTTTTCTCTGTCACCATTCATGAATAGTGCAATGTTCTGTCTTTTTAGGCTTTCTAACACTCTTAGCGAACTTTGGGTTAGTAACTCCCATACCAATTGACATTAGGGTACTAGGTGTTGAAACACCCCTAAGAGCAATTGTTCGAGAGTTAGACGCGAACAAAACTTCTTCCTTTAAGCAGCACTACTATTTGTATCTTCTGCTTTAGATCTTTCTCTCTTCACCCTTTCTGTATTTTCTCCTTTAGTTCCCAAAAAAAAAAAATACATACTCCCCCAAACACATCTCTTCCTCCCTTCTTTGAATTTTTGGAGTAATGGAGGTTCTTTCTTTGGAGGATTAATTATCTAGGTTGGCTTGAGTTTCTGATGGCTTGTTTGAAGATAAGGATTGTTTTAGCTCCAAATTCGGGAACTAAGGTGTATCACGAAGCATATAAATAAGGAATTGGCTAGATATTTCAGCACCAAGGATAACTGCATCATTTCTTGTTAATTTATATCCACCCCTAGGATTTCGCCTTGATCAATAATCTAACAAGAAGTTCTAGAGTGGTTGATCTTGTGACTAACCTTACTAGGGATATGCTTGACTCACTTCGATTGATGAGGAATTCGTGATTTAAGGTTCACGAGTTCCTTGAAAACTACTGTTTATACTACAAACTCAAAATATATTTTGCTCCTTCAATTGTGGCTTTCCTTTGTCTTTGAATATCGGCTAATTAGTCAATTGTAATTTTGAGTTTCAATTCCAATTATATGTCATTACGCCCTTGATACACTTAATTATTTGTTTCAGCTTAACTTTTACAGTCAACTTCGCCTAACTGTTGAATTTATGATAACTTCTTGACATTTTCATTCTTAGAACTAAATCCTAATGTTATTCTCACAACAATTCCAAGCAAAAGTAACAATACAATCTAGCGCAAGCAACATCAAACATTTCCTTTTATAAAATTTTCTTATTTTATTCATGATATGATGCAAAAGTTGAGAATAACGATCGGAAGAGAGGAAGAGGATAAATCAATAGAGGAGATTTATTTTCTTCTTTTTGGGGGAGGAGCAAAGATGTTGGAGATCGAGATCAAGGAGTAATAAACTAGGGAAGGGAATTTAGGAAACTTCATTTCGAGTTATATAACCCAGCTGCTTGTCATTCTCCTCTGTCTGTTCAGCCCCAGTTAATTGTTGGTGAGATCAACCTTTTTGTTCAGATTATCTTGTCTTTTCCCCAGTGTGTTCATCGTGTTCTCCATTTGATCCTTATTTAAAAATTTGGAAAAGATTATTGTTGATCAAATCCAAATTTTCAAGCGGGCGACTTCTTAAGAAAGGCATCTTTTGTCATCGGCTCTTTATCTCTTTCCTTAAATCCCTCTTTATCAACTCCATGAACATTGACATGTAGAATTTGAATCATGATCTATCCATAGTTTTGCTTCACGATGAGTCCCTTTTCTTTATGATTGTTAGGAATTTGAGAATCACGATGTCTTGATTATTGTAAAATGACTCATGGCTCGGTACTGACTTCTTGGTAGATCGTGATCTTTCCTCATTCCTTCCTTGAATTTTCCTCTTGATGCTTCAGGATCTCCTTCATCTGCTCTTCCCTTCTGTTCATTTCTTCTTCCCATTGTTGATATTTTCTTTTCAGCTCTTTTTCATATACTTCTTCTCTGAATTTTTGTTGGAGGCTCCATTCCCTTTCCCTTTCTTCCATTCTCTTGAATGGGCCGAGCATCTCCATTGTTGATTATTCCTGAGCTCCTAGAGCTTTCTGCGGGTTCTCGAATCTCACGACTGCACGATAAGGAGGGCGGCCGATGGGGTTGAAATTTGTAGGGCTTCCGTCATCTTGTTCTCGTCCTCTGCAAACATAAAGGTGTTCTCTTCCTAGATGTGTACGGATCTTCTTCTTCTTGATGCAACCGAAGGGTGTCCTCTTCTGTCTTGCATTCTCATTTTGCTTCTCTTGGGCCCGATTCTATTGTAATCCCCTTTTCTTTTTGATTCCTAGGCCCTTTGCCCTCTTTATGGAGTTAGTGGTGAAACACCTGGGCATTCTTCTTATTCTTCCAAGTTCCTTTCACTGGCTCTTGACATAGCCTCGTGATAGTTCTTTGGGTGAAGATCAAACCGCCACATTCCCTTCATGGTATCTCATTTCTCCGGGTTTTCAATGGCTTGCTCCACGGACTCTAAATCTTTGCGCGACATGGCGTAAAGAATGATTGCTTCAACGTACATCATTAAGACAGTGTGGTTGGAACCTCGAAGGCAGTAAAGGCCGCGTAGCCTCTTACTGTTAAATCTCCCACATTTATAGTCTCTTTTCAGCTCTCCTTTTCCTTTCTTCCACTTCCCTTCTTGTGCATCGACTTTCTTTGATCTTCTCCGCAGTTGGGTTATCTATCATCTTGATTTGGATCCCATGCCACGCCCTTCCATTCCGTACATTTCATTGATGGTTCTCGCTCCCTCCCATTGCACCCAAACTCTCGACATACTTAGTTATCCTTCCTCCCACAGTTGGAGTAAATTCTCTAACTCTGCTTTGTGTATCAGGACTTTTGAAGCTTGTAGTGCCCGACCTCTTTTGTTCTGTGGTTCTGCGAAGGGGAGATGAGTTTGCTGAAGCCTCTTTGCCGACAAACCCTTCTGCAAACATAGTACTTCTTCGGATGGAGAAAGCTTCTTTGATCACAAAATTAAATCTTCCTCTTCTTCTTAGCTGTTTTTCTTTACCTTTTTCTCTGTTAGCATTTGTTGTTTCCTGATGATTCTGATGGCGGGTTCTCCTTGTTCAGTTCTGATGAAATTCCCCTTCGAGTGATATAATCTTCATGATCTAACTTAGATTTGGGACGAGGTTAGCCAGTCAGGCCATTTGAAAATAGGAATGTTTTTGGAAAGAATTTGGATCTAGGGTTTGCAAAATTGAAAACAGTGGCGAAGATGTGAAGAGTTGTGTTTTCCTTTAGGAATGAAGCCAGTGGTGGAGGGAGTTTCTCAAAATTTACAATTCAATCATTATTATGAATCTTTATTCTTCATTTAATTCAAACATTAAACCTTATTCGGAGCGTTGTGCTGTCATTAAATAAAGCGATTTAAAGTTACCTAACTGCACACACTTTTCTCTTATGTCGCATTATTATTGTTTGTGTGACGCCGTAGGATTGTGGGAGGACAATATATCATCAGGTTTGAGCATGGCATTTTACCCTTTTGGTCAACAAGTAATTTCATGACATAGTTGAGTTATCGCGACCCAACTATCCATTCTTTTGAAAAATTGTTCTTGTCCCCGGCGAAATATCCCAATAAAATGACCTCAATCGTTCTGTCATGAGCATAACTTACACAATCATGACCTGTGCTCTTGTTCTCCCTCGATGCCTGCAGTTGCAATCCCAGTCGCGACTTAGTACTATCTTGCCCTAAATTTGATGATCCAGAATGACTTTGCCTCCTTATTAATTTTCGTTCTTAACATCCAATAAGTACTCCCAAACAACAATTCAAACATACGTCTATTTATTTTGAATTTGTTTAGGGAGAAAAATACTCCCCTTTTTCAGTATTTTTATCTGTGAAGTATAAGTCAGTCTAGAGTTGGTTCTTTCTCACTTTGACCACTGATTATGACACTTACCTTCTTTCAGTACAAAAGGGTTTGATGATCAAATACTAACTTAGCAAGTCTAACAAATCTACAAGAAAAAAAAAAATCAAAGCGAGTAATTAAAAAAATCAAAATCTATATAAGAAGCAAAAATCTATATGGGTTTGCCTCCACACTGGTACTTTCTATTGAGTCCTTAGATTTGGGTAAATTGTTTTAAAGCCTTCTCTCTACCTCAATTCACAGTTGAGTTCTTCAACTCTTTCTCCCATGTTTTGGATATTGTCAGATCTTTGACCATTAACACTTGAATTCTTCGACATCGATCTGAGTGTTCTTGCTCAAGAGTGACCACTTGACACCTTGTATATGAATCCTCCATTTGATTTCAACTTCCTAGAAATAATCTTAATGCGGAGTTAAATAGCGAGAACTTCGATCCTGCTCACGAACTCTTTCCTCGAGAATCGCTTTGATCATGTCATTTCTTTGTCTTGTCCTTGTATATTCTATAGCATTATCATAGGCTTCGTTTTGCCAGTTCTTCTGGATTCATTCAAATTTGGAGCGATCTCTCTTCCTTTGCAATTTGAAATCGAAGTTCGGCTTCTTGATGGCCCACATGGCACATGTTCGGTTCGAGGAGTGACATGGTTTGCACAGAGATACTGCAGTATGGGGACATCCCAATGGGAGTTTGAATGTAGATCTGTATTGAGAAGTGCATCAACCAGTTTGGAAGACCAATCTTTCCGGGTTGAACTTACGAGTCTTTTCTAGGATCCTTTTTAATCTCTGTTGAAATTTTGCTTGTCCATTAATGCGGGGGTGATAAGCTAGGCTCATTATATGTTTGATCCCATACTGCTCATGAGCTTTGCAAATATTTTGTTTGCAGTAAGCTTCCCCGTCGGCGATGATGTGAGTCTGGGTGTTAGAATGCGCTTTCAAAAATGTTATTTGCAAGAAACTCACTCTTGTATTAAGCGTCATATTCTTGGACAAGCTATTGCTTCCACCCACTTGGACACATAATCCCATACCGACGGTATGTCACAGTTTCAAATGATGGTGGGAAGGGTCCTTAAATCTATTCCATATATAAAATTTGCTGATATGCCTTGTAGGGGTACATTTCGTTTCTTCTGGCGATATTTTCCAATCTTTTTGGCATCTATCACATAAAGAAATTTGACCCATTCGCCACAGTCTCTAAAATGATGACCAATAAAATCGGATTGGAGTATCTTGTAGACCGTTTTTCTCCGGAAAAATGTACATATCATTGATGCATGGCGTTGTTCAAAATTTTGCATTGTTCACTCTCGACACACATCTTCTTATAATCATGTCAACACCTCTTTTATCTTAATGGTCATCAGGATATAATACCCTATTTATCAGTTTGAGCTTTTTTCTGTTGCTTTGAATTAGGAGGCCAACCTCCATGGCTTAGTAATTCACGATATCAGCGTACCATAGAGTGGAATGACAATTTAAATAGTTGCTCATCTGGAAAGTTCTCTATTAATTCTGCCTCCTCCTCTTCTACTTTGTTTTTTTCTACTCTGGACAAGTGATCAGCTATCACATTGTCACAACCTTTCTTATCTTCAATTTCCAGATCAAACTCTTGTAGTAACAACACCCACCTTATTAGTCTTGGTTTGGCTTCCTTTTTCGACATCAGATATTTGATTGTTGCATGGTCAGTGTGAACGATAATATGGGACCCCAAAATGTATGGCCTGAATTTCTCACGAGCAAAAACTATGGCTAGCATCTCCTTTTTCAGTAGTTGAATAGTTTTCTTGAAGCCTTCGGTGAAGGATTACGCTAGCATAAACCTGCTTTATTTCTGAATATCTTCTCTTTTTCTTTGCCCCAATCTGACTCCCATTCTGAAATCAACGGCATCACACATTATTTGAATCCCTAATCCCGATGGTGCCAGCCATGATAGGTGCTTGAACTAATTTGATCTTGATTTCTTGGTACGCCTTGAGTCATCAAAGTCAACCTTGTGTCTTTCTCCGATGTCTGCATAATGGTCTTGCTATTTTGAGAAGTCTTTGATGAATCTCTATAGAATCGACATGTCTAAGAAACTCCTTATCCTTTTATTGTTGTGGCGGTGCAAGTCTTGATAATCGAAACCTTTGATTGGTGCTAGTCAGTATGAAATTTGTGTGAGATATTATTACATTTAACATGAAATGGCACTTTTCCCGAGTTTTAATGCTAGTTGTTTGTCCACGCATCTTTGGCTCTTCATTTCAGGTTGTTTAGATAATGCTCAAAACCGGATCACATACTATAAAGTCATCCGCAAAAATCCGTGACCTCCTCGACCAAATCGGAGTGCCGGACATCATCGCCTGCGAATGCAGGGAGCATTGCACAACCCAAATGGCATCATACGAAGGCAAGGTGCCATAAGGGCATGTGAGATGTGGTTTTCTCCTGAGTCACACCAGAGTACGTGGCAATGCGGTTATAGCGAATATCCATCTAGGAAACAAAAATGAGGTGTCACGCTTCTTTGTCCAACATCACGATCGATGAAGAGACGCGGGAAGTAGTCTTTCACTGCGATTATTGTGTTAGGTTCAGGTAATAGAGCCATACTCTCCATCTGTCCACGTTCTTGTTGGAATTAACTCATTTTTCATTCGGATCCGCGGTGAAACCACCTTTCTGCAGGAACCATGAATTTAGGCTAACGGGGTATGCGAGATTGCATATATAAAACCGGCATTCAACCATTTGAGCACTTCCTTCGACTGCTTCTTTCATGGCCCGGGTTTGTCTTTCTTTGATGTTCAGCAGATGGTTTGCATTTTCCTCATATGATATTTTATTAAGCGCATATTAATGATAAATACCCTTTAATTCATCCCATGGACGTAAATCAACTCCACGATAATTCTTCAAAATTTTCGACCCACGTTCTTGACATGCTTTGAGTCTAGTAGAGATAATCAGCGGCTTACTCTTTAGTAGCTCAATGCAGCATACTTGGTAACAGCAACTCTTTTTAAAACTAATATATATTGATCTCTTGATGAAATTCATACTCTTCATTATTGTCTCCATGTCCATGTGTTTGTTTTTAAGACTAACACCTTTTCGGTCGAGTGCAAGCGTGTGCGGCATCCGAGTGCTGAGATCTTGGAAATTCATCTCATTTTCATTGATAGAAGTTGAGCATTACAATCATAATAACAATCTGAGTTGTTAGGATAGACATCATCTACTAACTTGTAATCTTCCTATCTGTATCTAAATTCTTCAAACTTTATGCTTGATTGAAGTCGAGTACTTCTTCTCAACCTGAAGTGAGAACTCCTTTACGCATATCTATTAAAGCTCGATTTGCTAGGAATGGCCTTCCTAATAGCAGAGGGACTTGTGAATCTTCTTCAATGTCCAGGATGATAAAGTCGACAGGAAAAACAAATTTTCCCACCTTAACAAGCACATCTTCAATGACTCCTTCAGGTTTCGCCATTGTTCTATCTGCCATTTGGAGAGTAACAGTAGTGGGAGTAAGCTCCCCCAAACTTAATTTCCTTGCAATAGATAATGGCATTAAGTTAATACTTGCACCGGAGTCAAAAAGATCCTTTTGAATTTCAAATCCTCCAATGGTGCAAGGAATGGTGAAACTTCTTGGGTCTTTCATCTTCTCTGGTAAATTCTTCTTTATCACTGCATTGCAAGTAGCGTTGATTTCTCCTTCCTCTGCAAATCTTCTCTTCTTGCTTAGAAATTTCTTTCAAGAATTTGGCATAAAGTGGCATTTGGAGTTACTTTGTGAATGGCATGCTTATCTCAGCCACGGAAAGTTTCAAGAAACTTTTCTAGCACTCCTCTGCATCCTTGACTTTGCAGTCTCTACAACGGGAATGGAGCTATGAGCATAGAGTTACAGGCTTTTCTTGCTTTTTTTCTTCTTCTTTGCTGCTCTTTTCTTCCTTTCTTTCCTGGTGACACTACGGCATTTTCAGGAATCCCTTCTCCATATTTCTTTCATCTTTCTGACTTTTCCTTCTCTAATTCTTTTCAATTCTAATTTTGCCTGACCATGCGGAGTCATTCAGGATTTTTCTTTGTGTCCTTTGAAAAGCATCTTTAATTCCCAGTTAACGGGGTTAGGGACCGATTGCCTATTTGTGTTTCTGAGTTCTTGAGAGCGTTGTGGATTTATGGCCAGTGGTTTTGAGCTTCCAGTGAGCCTTTGTTCATGGAAGTTAACAACGTTTTATTTTCCCCCATGAACTGCAGCATCTGGTCTTCAAAGGTCTGAGTCCTTTTTTGACTATGATATTCATATCTGCCTCTTTGTTATTCTTTATTTGGAACCTTGGTGGAGCATACCCTTGATAAGTTTTGCCCATGTCTTTGGGACGTGTTGTGCTTTCCTCCACCATAAGAGAAATTCTCATGTTTCCTTAATCTTTGAGTATAATGGGTTGCTTGAGTTGGGGTTAAACGAAATGATATGCTCTTTGCTCGTTCAAATAGTTAGCCTCCTCCACTTGCACCAGAACCCTCTTGGCCTTTCGGCGTATTTACTCTTCCTTCTCTTTCGGCTGCTCTATCTCATTTGCGAGTGCATTCTTTTAGCCAACCCGTGCATCAATGCATCGGCTTAGCCTCCATGGCAGACATCTTGTTCAACTCAATCATTCCATTTCCTTTGCCTGGCTGCTGCTGAGTTCGAGAAGGAGATCTCATGTTGCATAACAAGATCATGTCCAGTGTCTTACTTCTTCTGCTCTTAACTGTACAGATAACTTTCGCGCAAGTTGCGTTATTATGCACGAGGTATAATTCATGCGGAGTGGTAGAGATGTCCATTTGTGTCTTTAGGTCTATCCGGGTGCATGGGACATCTCTTGGCCTGACCTCTTGTATCTCGAGCGCGAGTGTACGGACTCTCGTACCCCTTGTTTGAAAGTGGTAATTTCCCCTCTTGGTCGGTGAGGACGGGGGAAAGAATGCGCTTGGAGTAAGCTTCATAAGCTCTTCCCATGTGATGGAGAGATCCCCATGTATGGTAGTGAGTCAAACCATGATGCGGCTATAACTCCTTACTGAGGGAATGGAAACAGCTGAAGCAATAACACGGTCTCACGCTTGTTCGATTTCTTGTATTGGCATTCTCGAAACCGTCCCAGAGTGTTCGTTGGGATCTTCGGAGAGTGGCTTTGTGGATTAGTTACGTTGAACCATGTGACGTCGAGGCGGCAGGCTCAAAATTGTTAACCTCTATCATTGGCTGTCTCCTTCTTTGAGTATTCATCTTGGATGGCGGTCTCCGAAGTCCTCATGGTGATGTCTCGCTTCTTGCTTGAGGTATATAATGCCAGTTCTGGTTGTTGCCCGGTCGATCTTTAGATCTACCATCTACGCTATTTCTTGCACTCTTAGCCCTCCCTAAGTATTCTTTTCGATCTCGGTGTCTAGTGGCAACAATTCAGCTCCTTCCTGTGCATGAATTAACTCGAAATTATAATATCTGCGAAGAGATCAGGTGGTAGGTGATACGAAATTGTATTTAACGAAAAGCTCTGCAAGATTTCGTTAGCCAGCTAGCTTCACTGGCTGTTGAATCATATTTTGCAAATTTTCTATTCTATATAGTATGTCTGAGAAACTAGTATTTAGCTTTTTGAGTGCAGATATTGAGTTAATTCTTAGTCTGACGGCGCCAAAACTTGTTCACTTTCTTTTTACGCGATGGACCCGAAATACACATACAAATTTTATAAGCGTTATTACCCAAGGACTAGTATCTAATCCCGACAATGCCATGAAACTTGTTTGTTGTGTTCGCCCATCTGTTATGTTTTTGTTCGCGGTTTGCCTTAAAGTAATCATTTTTCTTTCTGGTTTTGATCCATGATGCTGCAGGTATGGTCGAATAAGTAGTAAATTGGATTTAAATGGGATCATCGTTCCCACCGAATCTCAAGAATTCTCAATCAACTACCACGACTACTCGAACTCTATACTATTTGGACTTTGATAGGCAATTGAAATATTCTTAGCAAACTTTTAAAATAATAAAAACTAAGAAAAGTGACTTAACCAACAAAATGAATTAAAGCCGAAAATCTAAAATAACAAATTGGTGATGGAGTTGCAAGATTAAAGGAGCATTAGAAATCGCTATGGTGAAACATCAAATTCTACTTGACTACTCTGTAAACAACATGCTTCATGAACCACAGATTTAAAACCTGTTCAAGGAATAGGGTAGTGTAGATGGATCTCTTTCCTTAAAACAACTGTTCATCATCCCTGATATTCCACTTTGATTCTTTGAAATGAGAGGATTAGATAACTTCTACTTTTAATCTGTTTTTGTTGCAGATCATTTTTCTTTTTCAATACTTTATAATGAACATGGGTATAAACCAGCTGCCAGACATAGGTATAGCATGGGTTTACACTTTCTTGATTCTCTTCCTCAAGTGGAGCAGTTCATCCTTTCCTTGGTAGATCCTTACTAACCGAGTTAGACTTGCTTTATTCGAATCAGGAGGTGAACTCTCTGCGTTTTTAAATTGATAAGTCCATTCAACTCCAATCTCGATTTCAAGTGAGAGAAGGCGATTTGTCGACTTATTGCAGGAAGCTCGTAGATCTTCATTATCGAGTTCGCATACCCTTGAGAAATTGTTCACTACTCTCGGGAATGCCTTCTACGTGTCACTCGGAGGACCTCCTGGAAATTAGGCATGAAACGATCTATACTTGGTATAGGACAGCGATATTGGGATCAGAATCTGAGAATATTGAACCGATGATAGATTTATAAGCGAAGTTATTAGCTCTGATAAATTTCTGGGAAAGATAAATTCTAACAACGAGTCTATTCAATGATTTGGGTTTTCTAAATTACTTTATTACCACCTACAGTGGCTTGATAAAGAGAACCCTTGTAAGATAGGACCTTTGGAAATAAATTCCAAAATTTATGCAGGTGACGATCCAGCGAGTAATTTGAAAGAAATAAGTGCATTCGGCTTCTACTTTAACGACTGAAATCCGGATCAAGTGAGAAAACGCTGATAATCTAAAATAACTCTGGCGAAAATTAAATACGCGAGTCTTAGGCTGCGGATCTCGTTAGGCGGCAAGGCCTGCCATGATGGCAGCCTTGTTATAGGGTTCTGAAGTTGGGCCCCTGCTTTGATGCGCCTCCTTGTGGATTTCGGATTAAACGCGATTAATTTGTTAATATCGCGACCTCGATTCTTTGTCGCGACATCGATTGTCCTAAGCCATTGTCGCAAAGCTTTTATTTGGTAAGTGACTTGCCTTCACGCATCCTCAAGTCTCTCTTCCTATGTGCGACCTCTGATTCTTTGTCGACTTGATTCTTCTCGGCCATCACGTCGCGAGAAGCTTTTATTTGAGTGCGACGCCAGTTGTCTAATCACTCATCCATTAGCACCCGAAGAAGGTTCATCTTACGGCGTACTTACGACTCCCAAATGGCGTCGCGACCTTAATTCCACTGCAGTTGTCCTGCGTACCCCTCACGGAACAATTCACGTCACGATGTTGATGTCGCGACCTCTTCTAAATATTTGCGACCCGATGTTTAGTCTACGGAAAATCTTAGGTCGCGACTTCTATTACGTGTCCGCGACACCATGTCTCTTGATCGGCCTTGATTACATG